>CM052888.1:2545447-2564138 GCA_028534135.1 Potos flavus | reverse complement strand
TCTCTCTCTCTCCAAGAATGCTTAGGATGCTAGCCTTTGCAGGGGGTGGGGGACCAGGCCCAAGGTGCTGAGGAACCCTGCCAGCCCTGAGACCACAGATTGCCATCCTCTTTCTAGAAAATGCGATTTTACGGTGAGGTGCTCCACGGTTACGAGCATTTATTGAGATGTAATTCACAGAGCAGACATTTGCTCGTTGGAAGTGTGCCCTCAAGTGGTTTTCAGTTTAGTCCCTGAGTTGTGTCCTAACCAGCACAGTCAGGTTTAGAATGTTCTCATTCCCGCAGTTTACATCTATTTTTAGTAATTAACGTGTGAGCTGAGTGTTAGATACAGCTGTTCTTTTTAGTCTACTCATTTATTTATTTTATTTTTATTTTTATTTTTTTTAAAGATTTTATTTATTTATTTGACAGAGAGAGATCACAAGTAGGCAGAGAGGCAGGCAGAGAGAGAGGAGGAAGCAGGCTCCCTGCTGAGCAGAGAGCCCGATGCGGGGCTCGATCCCAGGACCCTGAGATCACGACCTGAGCCGAAGACAGAGGCTTAACCCACTGAGCCACCCAGGCGCCCCTAGTCTACTCATTTTAATAGAACTTCAGAGTTTTAAAGTTGGAAAGTAATTCTAGACCTTTCCACCTTAAATTTTTGTGGGATAAGCTCGAGTATATGTAAGTATGCTGACCATTTGCATGGCAAAGATAAGGCTCTAGAGAAACTCTACTTGGAGGTGAAATGGTGTGTCTTACTATTGTTAACATGACTTGGGAGGATTAATCATTGGTACAAGCTAATGGAAGCGAAGTGTTTTTGCAGGACTTCATACTTCCAGACCAGTTTGGATCACAAAACTTTTTTACAGATGTAGGATAGAACTGAAAAAGCAGATTTCAGCAGCTTTAGTTAGGGAAACCTCTAAATAAAGGTAAAGCTATCCTTTCTTTTCTGCTTTCTGAGCTGTTTTCCTCTTTTCTTGAGTAGTACCCAAATACATGCTTGTCTTAAGGCGCTGAAACTTCTATCTGTGATCAGAAATCCCCCTTTTGTCCTCTCCCCACTGACAACAACTGGGGTTTCTCCTGCCAGGAGTTTTGCACGCACAGTGACGTGTACGTGTAAGGACACACACACGATGTATAGTCTTAGAAAAAGAGCAGACCTATATTCTGTGACTCACCGAGTTCCCGACTCTCTATGTCGAGCACAGGGATTGCCCTCACTCTGCTGAGTGTTGGGTCTTGTTTCTGGCTGTATACGCACCCGCCCCCCATTCCCTTCTTCTGCGCCTTTTCTTTTTCCTGACCCTCGCTCCGTAACCCCTGATTGGCATGTCTGTCTACATTGTGTCCCGCTTCTGGCATGTGAGCACCAGCGATCTTTGTTCACTGGCCTCACAGGTCCAGAGCGCGGTTGGCACATAGTAGGTGCCCAGTAAATGCGCACCCGCAAGTGAGTGGCTCCCTGATACCCTGTGGAGCCCGTTGCTTCCGGCCTCTAGTGGACACGGGTCGTGTGTTCTTGTTACAGTGGACGGTGCTGTGTGTCTCGGTTTCTGACCTTTGAACGCTTATTTCTTTTACGAGTTTTCTGTTGGTTTTGTGTTTCCTCCTTCATTTGAGTCTCTGGCAGACGGGCCTTCCTTGAGTTCAGTAGGGCGTCCCGGGAGCCCCCGCGTGCCCTCCGTGTGGCCCCGTCAGCCGCGGGCCGTGCTACCTCTGTGGGCAGTTGCCTTGGCAGGTGCATGCTGGCCGTGACAAGGGCTGCTGTTACCCCTCGTTCTGCCATCTGGGCCACGTGGGACAGGCCTGTTTGCTCCCTCCTTCGTACGACTGTCCCTGAGCCGCTTAAAATGCGGCTGCAGCTTGGGGATGAAGAGGTTTTCAGGGCCTACGTGCCTGTACTCGTTTTGCTTTGTAACTCTGGACCTATGTGAATGTTCACGTTTGTCCGCTGTGTTTTGTAGGAAGCGTCGTGAAGAGTGAAGACTATGCTCTCCCGGGTTATGTGGACCGGCGTGACTACCCCCTGCCCGACGTGGCCCACGTCAAGAACCTGTCCGCCAGCCAGAAGGCCCTGAAAGAGAAGGAGAAGGCTTCCTGGAGCAGCCTCTCCATGGATGAGAAAGTTGAATGTGGGTATTGAAGCAGGAGTATTGGCAGACCGTGGGAGAGTGCATTTTCACTCGTTCCTGGGGTGTGAGCTGGAGGGAAGGCCCGCTCTGCTGTCCCACGGGGCCCTGGCTCTGTGGGCTGCCTGCACCTCTGCCCAGGCCCCTCTGTCTGTGCTCAGGGAGCTCTGGTCCCCGGGGCAGGGGCGGCAGGTGGGGTCAGCCAGGTGTGGAGCTGGTGGGTGCGCCTCCTTGCCGAGCAGGACCGGGTTCTCTGAAGCTTAGTGATGGAACATCAGCACAGCAAAATGCTGTCAGTTGGGAGAGGGGAGTGAAAGTTCCGGGATTACGCAGATCCTACGCTGTAATCTAAAGAAGGAATTCACTGTGGGTTTTTTGGCTAAAGGCAGACTCCGTGCATTTTCTCCCCTTCATCGTGCCTTGTACGCATGTGTGAGCACGTGCACGTGCGCTTTGTTCCTTGGCTCCCTTGGGGGAGAAAGAGGGGAGCCCTGTAGAGGAGGGGCGCAGCTGCCCTCATTCCCACAAATGCCTGTGCTCTCTTCCCAGTGTACCGCATGAAGTTTAACGAGAGCTTTGCTGAAATGAACAGGAGCACGAATGAGTGGAAGACGGTCGTGGGCACCGCCATGTTCTTCATCGGCTTCACCGCTCTCATTCTGATTTGGGAGAAGTTCTACGGTAAGTGGGGAGGGGCTGTAGGCCTGGCGTCTCGGGTCGCAACCACACGAGACCCGGATTGGGTCCAGTGCCCAGGAGTGGACTGTGGGCGCTTGCGTGGAAGGCAGGCACCTCCATTCTGGGAGCCATTCTGGAATTGTTGGCTGGCTGTGCGGAACCAGCTCAGGTTAACAGAAGTGTAAGCGGACTCTGACTTATTCACGGCAGGCTGTGCTCGGAAGTGAATGACTTCCCTACTTTGTACGGCACACCACCTTTCCGTGGCGCTCTGTCGGCTCCCCAGACACTTATCAGAAGGCGCCGTGGTGAAGGTTTGATCAAGGGACAGGGCGCGGTTTCTCACGGAAGGGCTATCTCAGTTGTATGGCGAGTGCCTCTCAGTAAGCAGAGTCCTGGGTCTTCAGGCCTCTCAGTTTCTGCTTAGACAGTGCCGGGCTCATCCGCTCATTCCGTGCTGCCTCTCTCTGTTCTTTGTGTCCAGGCAGAATGGGCTTTTCTCATCGCAAACAGCGGGAATCCTGTCCTTGGTCTGCTCTGGACATGGGTTACTCATGCCTGTGGATTTGATCTCACTATTCTAGTCAGTTTGGGCTGTTTGTGCCCCGTGCTGGCCTGGAGACTCCCTTAGCTACGTCCCACTGAGGAGTCTTGGTGCTCTTGGCTTGTACTTGATTGCTGATGTTGTATCGACAAAGGAATGATACCGAGCGTTGTCTGCGCTCCGAATTCGAAGCCTGGGTGTGGGTGTGGGTGTGGGTGTTGAGCGGGAGATGTGTAGCCTGGCAGCCGGTGCGTCGTGTGGGGGAAGGCCTGACCCGCGTGACCCGTGGGTTTAGCGACGACTCGGCCGGACAATGTTGTCTCATGACGTTGTTTTGGGCTTTAGTGTACGGCCCCATCCCGCACACCTTTGAGGAGGACTGGGTGGCCAAGCAGACCAAGAGGATGCTCGACATGAAGGTCAGCCCGGTTCAGGGCTTCTCGGCCAAGTGGGACTACGACAAGAACGAGTGGAAGAAGTAGGGGAGCCCACCACTCGCCCCTGCGAGCCTCACCGCGCTCTCCCAGCTCCACGCGGCTCAGCGTCTTCCCTGGAAACCCTTGCGCTGCCTCCCCGTGCTAATAAACGAGCAGTCTACGCGAGCTCCCGTGTGGTCGGTTCTTTGGTAACTGCCGGAAAGTACCCGTCGCCTGAAACCGTTTCTCCCGAGCGTCTGACGTAAATATCGTTTGGGTATAAGCGGCAAGAATAAGTTGTTTCAGGGGATAGCATATAAAAACTAAAAACATAGGGTCCCGTGATGTGAGATGTTTGGTTTTTGAGGAGATCTCAGGAGCATAAAATCCCCTTACGGAAGCTGGACCACCCGAAGTCCCCTGGCTGCTTTCCTTCTGGGACCGGCCTGCCCCCTTTGAAATCGTCAGTGTTGTTGGAAGTTGGTGGGAGGCCAGCTGAGCTCTGAGCTCCTGGCCTGAGGGCTGAGTGATGGACTTGCTTCCCGGGCCACTTTTAGCCTTTTAGTCTAGAGAGCGACAGTGAAGCCAGTGCCAGGGAGGGGGCGCCATGCTGGCCCCGCAGGCTCCGTGTGGGCTCGCATCCCACTGCTGCTCCCCCACCTGCTGCACGCTAGCTCCCCTCGCTGCTCCCTGGAGACCCTGCCTGGAGCAGCAGAGCGGATCCTCGAACAGCCTGCGCGATGAGCTGCGCAGAGGGCAGGCCGAGGGCTCTCCCGGCAGCCTTCGTGTCGCAGTGTGCTGAGGGTAGGAGGTGGCCTTTGAGCGGTCCGGCTGTAACTGGGAGGGGAAGTTGGCCTCTAGAGCTTGACCAGAGGTCAAGAGCTGTCACAGGAAGAGGGCCTTTGGTAGTAAGAGGGCTTGAAGGAACCAACTTAAAATTCAGAGCAGGTTAAATAAAGCCCCTGATGGTAGTGTGTTCCTGCTGCTTTAGAAGGGCCTCACTCTCTGTCTCTCAGGGGCCCCGCTGACCTCCCTGGGAGGCCCTCCCCACCCTGGGGGTAGGGGATGCTGGGGTCTGCAGGGCATGGGAGTCTGGCTGTGAGGGCCGGTGTGTGGGGGCGGTGGGACCTCTGGATGGCCTCAGCTACAAAGTTCAGGCCTCCTGCTAGGTGGTACCATTTCCAGTTTCTTTCACGGTGGGCTCGTGTGCGGCTGAGATGTCTGACCTGGCCCAAGGTCACTGGTGGCCCATCACCTGGCTCTTCTGACCCTTAAATGACCACTGATGGGCACCTATCTAGGTCAGGCAGTTCAGGGCCACTGCCCTTCTTCAGAACAACCCCGAGAGAAGGGGCCCCTTACCCTGGGTTAGATGATGGAGCTGAATGGGGCTAGAGTTGGGGGTTCCCTCTGCCTGAGGGAACATGAGAATGTTGGAGACCGTGTTTGAAGGTCCCTCTGACCCCCAAACTCTTGTACCCTGGAATAGCTCCAAACAGAGTCTCCCTGGGCTCGGGGACTTTCCCTGGGGTAACCAGGCTTTCCCTTGCCATGTAGGAACCTGCTCTCTTGAACTTGGTAAGAGGATCACCATTTGTACATCAGTGTCGGGTCCCAAGATGTGACTATGGAGTCCTGTTGTCTGCGTCCTTGTTCTTTCCCTGCCACTGTAGTGGGAATTCAGGAGGGAGCCTGCTTCATGCTAGATTCAGCCTGCAATCCTTAGGCCAGAGGTCTCCTCGACCGTGGCTCGATCATCTACATGTTGTGGAGTGTAACAGTGGTCGTGACCCTTGGAGCCCTTACCCTTACTGGGCTCACAGAAACACAGAGGACAAGTAAAGCAGTGGGCAGAATGGGAAGATTTGATAGCGCTCCTCAGGGCTGATGGCGGGGCGGGGGGTGGGAACAAGTTGGGGTTGGTTGGGGCAGAGCATGCCGTGCTCTGGGAGCTGGGACTAGAAGAAGGCCAAAATGAGTGGAGGTGCGGGTGGCAGGTGGAGACGGTTCCAGACCCCAGGGCCTGCAGATGAAGGGCCAGGGGAGGACAGAGCTGAAAGCCCGACAGTGGGCCAAAACACCCTGGGGGAGAGGAAGGAAGCTGGGGCAGGGCTCTGGGAAACATCTGGGAGGACATTGGAACAGCACCCAACTTGGCTTGGAGGCCAGAGGGGTCCCTGTGCCTCTAGGAGTGGGGCTCCTGACAGGCCGAGGCACTTGGTCTCCATATGGGGCCTTGCCCCGCTGCTCCTCACCTAACGCTGGGGGAGCTCCTTGCCATCAAAAATGCACCTTGTCCCTTTTGACTGATTTTTGCCTCTCAGTGCTCACCTTGTTACTAGCTAGCAGCTGTTTGCCCTGCACAAGTCAAAACTCGTTCCCTGCAAAGGGACAGCCAATAGCCTACGTGTCAAACAATCCGGGCAGCCAGAAGGCAATGGAACAATAGTTTCCTCTAGAATGATATCATTGCTAAACCATTACAAAGAGCAGGGAAAAGGATCTTTGCAGGCGAAGATGACGAGTGTTTATCACTAATGGGTCTTTGTCGAGAGAAGTGTTGAAGGGCATGGTTCGAGAAGAAGGAACTTGAACTCCGAAGGAAGGAGTGAGCTGTAAGGAGGAAGGGTGGAGGAACTGGAAACTCTGAAGGCAAGTCTGCCCAAACACTGGCTGAATGGGACGGTGACCACACTGACGACCAATTCTGGGGACAAGTGGTTGAAAGCAAGGGGAAAAGGTTCTAGGAAGATGAAGCCTGTGGCAACATACTTATTGAATTTCTGTGAATCCCCACATAAAAACAGAGTAACTAGAGAACAAAGCCAAAAACCATACTGACAATATCTGTCAAAAAATGGGGCGAGGAGGTATTTCTATGGAGCGTCCCTTCCCAATGGTGGCAAGTGGAAGACGGAAGTTATGAATAGCAACCGTGGCTCCATGAGCAGTCTGCTTCCTGTCTGCTTCCTGTGTCCTGTCCACTTCCTGTGACCTGTCTGCTTCCTGTCTGCTCCCATGTCCTGTCTGTTTCCTGTGTCCTGTCTCTGTCCTATTTCCTGTCACCTGTCTCCTTCCTGTGTCCTATCTGCTTCCTGTCTGCTCCTGTCACCTGTCTCCTTCCTGTTTGTTTCCTGTTTCCTGTGTCCTGTCTGCTTCCTGTTTGTTTTCTATGTCCTGTCTGCTTCCGGTCAGCTTGCAGTTGGCTTCTTTGTACTTCCTGTGTGTCACCCAGCGTGCTTCTTCAAACCCAGCCTTGGTGGTTCCTTCTGTCACAGCAGCTGAGTCTGGTTCTGAGTCGTTCCCATGCCTGCAGGGTCAGCCCAGCATTTCTTCCAGAAACCCTGGTCCGGGTGGACAGCGGCACGCTGCAAGGCCTGGGATGTCAAGAGGTTTCTGTGTGCTCTCCCGTCCGCTCACAGGCTGTCGGGTGGGGCTTGGAGGAGGCTCGAGGCATCCCGGGTCCCACGGGGTGTCACAGAGTGCTCTCCAAAAGGGAGTGTCACCATGGGGAGGCATGGTCAGTTTTTTTTTTTCCGAAAAGAGCAATCGATTAAGTTGAATGTGTATTTTTAATGTATCTTTGATATTGGTATTTGAAGGGAAAAAGATGTTGCTAGGTTAGGAGGAAAGACATAGCACTTTTTTGATAGCGACTCTTAGAAACCCTTTTGAATTTCTGTGAAGTCTTCTGGGTGACTTGAAATGCTTCCGAAGTTGATGCCAACATTACTGTGTCTGACTTCCTTCAGAGCTTCGGGGATGCCGCCACCACCTCGGTCCTGGCCCTGGCTTACCATTCTTAGGCAGCATTTCCTCACAACATACTTACTCCATTTTACAAACTAACAGATGGGGGCCCAGAGAGGTTCAGTGACTTGGCCAAGGTCACACAGCCAGTGGAGGCAGTGCTGGGATTCAAGCCCCAGGGCGTCTGTGCCAGAGTCCAATCAGTGCCTGCTGTGTTGTCGTCTTTGCTTGAGTGCCTTATACAACTCCAGGCACACAGTAGGTGCTCATTAATGCTTACTGAATAAACGTGTCCAAGCCCAAGGACGAGGCCCCCTCGAAGGATCTTTTCAAATGATTTCCTCACGTTTCTGTAGCAGGCCATCACTTCTCTGCCCCCAGACCAAACCAAAAGTCAACACTCAGATGAGCCACGGTGGGTGCCCACCATTCTCCAACTGACCAGTGACATCACAGCAGCCGAGCCGTCTCCCTCCGTACCCAGAGCTGTATGGGGCCACTGCCGGCTTTCATCTGGAGCACCGGGAGGGCACGCCTCGCAGATGAGGGTGGAAAGCAGCACGATCATCCTTGGGGGATCACAGGCCCCTTGTAAGAATCCGATGGATGCCCCAGGTGCTACTCTCGAAAATGCACGCATCGAGGTCCAGGCCCAGTCATTGCTAGTCTGAGGCGGGCGTGAGGATGCGGGGGACCCACTTGTCCCAGTTTGCCCAGGACTGTCGCAGTTTTAGCTCAAAAGCTTTGCGTCCCTAGGGCTGTCAATGGCAGTATGTGGTAGGACACGTGGGGTGTCCTGACAGAGTCCCATCAGGGGCACAGGAAATGTCCTTGCAGGTGACTTACACATCCTGGGTCCCTGGAGGACCGGGAAGACTGGCAGGCCACGGAGTCATGTTGAGAACAGGCCTCCCTCCCAAGGACGCTGAACTTAATGAAGTTCACGGTGTCCCTCAGCCTGGGCTGCAAGGTAGGGTCACCTCACAACCATCTGAAGGCACTGAGGCGTGGGCCTCACCCTAGGGGTTTCTGTAATCTGCCCCAGGTGACTCAAGTGCAGGTTTAAACCCCTGCATTCATTCCCAGGTGGGCTGGGAAACGGGTTGGACCCACAGACCTCTGCCCCAACCCAGGGTTCCTAAACCAGGATCTCCAGGGGAAACAAGCCCACAGGTGCTCTCGAGGTACCACCTCACCCAACCGAGCCTGTTAACCCAGGGGGGAGCCCAGCTGCTGGAATGGGAGGGTGGTCCTCCATGCAAGTTTCCCACATTGATAGAGGGCTAAATAACCCCATGGGCACACCTTCAGGGGCGGCTTAGAGCTGGCTGTCATACCCCATGTGAACACCAGGTGGCGTCCAAGCTCCGTGCTTTTCCTGGAGGCCCCCCGCCCAGGCTGGCTCTGCATTTCAAAAAAATGGTTTCCCCTTGTCAAACTGGTCTCCGGAAAAGCTGGAGGAGAGTTTGTGCAATCTGAATTACTGGACAGTGGCCTGAACTGTCCTGCTGGGTGTGACGTTCCCTTAAAAGTCTTGTGTCTGCTGGACATTCACGGACAATTTGTAGTTTGCTCCCCCACACTGCTATGTTTGTTTGAAAATGGAAATAATTATTTCCACAAATTGTGAGTGAAATTGACCCCCTAGGGAAACGCACTGGCTTTTGCGGGCTCCTCGGAAGGGAATGCCCCCTCTGCAGCTTGAGGAGCTCAGATCTACCTGTGGCCCCGGGCAGGGGACGAAACAAGCTTGACGGGCTCCCCCTTGGTTCTTTTTCTTGTTGATGCCAAACTTCTGCGAGGGGGAGAACGGGACCCCTGATCTCCGGGCTCAAGTGAGAAGCACTTCCACCTGCTCGGTAAATTCCAGTTTACTTCTGAATGCGTGTCGTTATCAAATTATCCTTGAACCGCTTTCTCTTTCCACGCTCTGAGGGTATCTGTTACATAACAGAGCTGAAAAACGTCATGTAGAAGACTCACGTTAGAAATGGGGAAACAGAAACTCAGGGAGCCGGCCGTGGGAGGTGGGGGAGCCAGGCTCTGAGTTGAGTTCTGGTTGGCCCGGCGGCCTCGGGGGGTCGGTGCCCAGCTTCTTCCTGACTGTTGCCACCCTCTGAAGGGGGGGTAGCCGGAGGACGGCGGCCCCTGGGCGGCTGAGAGGGTTCCGGAGCCAATCTGCAGACCCTGGCCACGCGTGGCAGCTCTCTAAATACAAGCTGATGGCATCAGCAGGGGCCCCTGGAATGGACATGGCTGCTTCCTGGCCCAGAGTCTATCGAGGATGTTGATGTGGCCCGTGTGCTGGGAATACCGGGGTTTTATGGGGAAAGTGAAGTTTCCAGAGACCTTTTCAGGACCTTCTGACTGTGACATCTTTTGGCTCTCTGCATAAAGCCACTGAGTCCAGGCTCAACCTCCTTGCCGTCCAGGGCACGGAGCAGGGCGCAAACTGCCTTCAAGGGCCTTGCCCTTCTATAGCTCCCCTGGCTCCAGCACCACTGGGAGAAAGAGGCATTTTCTCCGGAGTGTTTAACTGCTTGGGTTCATGCTGCTGGCCCGGGGCTCTGGACCTCCGGATGTACGTGGGGTGGCCTGAGGGGGTTGGTGTGTGTGTGGTTAGTATCTCAAAAGCCACAGGAATAAACAAGGTATGTTTTCTTGGGGCATCATTTTCGCTCAAAGTTTTGGAAATAAGTTCTTGTTTATAAGTAAAACAAACATGGATAGACCATAGAATGGAATGAAAAGCTTAAGTTAATTTTAAAGATAAAACACATGACTTCAAAGAGATTTGCATGGGGGCCGGTCTGAACTACCCTTGGAGGGGATCTTTTCCTCTGCTTAAAGCAACTTGAAGAATAAGTCCATTACCAACATACATTTCTTTTTTTTTTTTATTTCTTTTTTTCTTTTTGTTTTTTTACAACATACATTTCTTAAGTACATAGTATGTGCCAGACACTGTGCTAGACACTGAGGGAGCCAGGAAATGGGAGCTACTGCTTTTGCTTGTGAGGATCTCATGGTCTAGAGAGGATCACCATCATCACCACCACAACCATCATCACCACCATCACCATTATCACCACCACCAACACCACCATCACCACCACCATCACCACCACCATCGTCACCACCACCATCACCATCATCATCATCACCATCGTCACCACCACCACCATCATCACCACCATCACCATCATCACCACCATCACCATCGTTATCATCACCATCATCACCACCACCATCACCACCATCACCATCATCATCACCATCGTCACCACCATCATCACCATCACCACCATCACCACCACCATCACCATCGTCACCACCACCATCACCATCATCATCATCACCATCGTCACCACCACCACCATCATCACCACCATCACCATCGTTACCACCATCATCACCACCACCATCACCATCACCACCATCACCATCATCACCACCATCGTCACCACCATCATCACCATCACCACCATCACCACCATCACCATCATCATCACCATCGTCACCACCATCACCACCATCATCACCATCACCACCATCACCATCACCATCATCACCACCATCACCACCATCATCACCATCACCATCACTACCATTACCACCACCATTACCATCATCACCACCACCACCACCATCACCACCATCACCACCACCACTGTCACCATCATCACCACCATCACCATCATAACCACCATCACCACTATCATCACCACCATCACCACCACCACCACCACCATTATCATCACCATTATCACCATTTCCATCACCATCATCACCATCACCACCACCACCATCATCATGATAATCACCATCACCATCATCATCATCGCCATCACACCATCATCCACCATCATCATCACCATCATTATTGCCAACACCATCATCACTACCACCATCACCACCACCAGCATCATCACCACCATCACCATCATTCTCATCACCATCATCACCTTCTTCTTCATCGTCATAAACTCCAAAACACCTGCCTGTTTTGTTTCCTCCTGTAACCCCAGTTGCTAGGATATCACCTGACACATATTAGGTGTTCAGTAAGTATTTACTAAGTGGGTGCTTGGCCATGATTTAATCAAGCTACCTTCTATGTTGTGTATTATCTCAGTTACTGCTGACGGCAGTCCTGTGAGGT
Organism: Potos flavus; assembly: GCA_028534135.1. Classification (NCBI taxonomy): domain Eukaryota; kingdom Metazoa; phylum Chordata; class Mammalia; order Carnivora; family Procyonidae; genus Potos; species Potos flavus. The sequence goes on along the minus strand of CM052888.1, from coordinate 2,552,460 downwards.
GGGAAGTACATTTATCTGTTCCCAATGGGAACACCGAGAGAGGTTGAACAACTTCCAGAGGCTGTATGCCAAGTAGATGGTAGAGTCAGGATCAAAACCCAGGTCTGTCTGACTGTAGTGCTTGGGTGTTCTACCTTGAATCATGGTGGCCCGAAGATCCCGGCACAGCCGTCAGATTGGACCTGAGCTGAGAGGGCATGAGCCCGTGAGGCTGGCTTGGTCAGGGATGGCTTTGAATGAGCGTCTCCACTGGCTAGTGAGACAATCCAGAGTGCAGATACGAGAGAGCGCCAGCTGGAGTCGACTGCCTGTGTCCAGAAGGTGTGACAGCAGGGGATTCAGGCAGCAGTTTCATGTCTGGGGATTCTTGGCCAGTGGCTGTGTTGGCTTCTGGTGCCACCAAGGTGTTTCCGCACACAGTGTAGCCATGCTGGGCTAGGGGGTCTTGTGGGGTTTTCCCTTTGATCAGGAGTTGGCTGGGATCACCTGCAAGGCAGAATCACAAGGCTGCCTGGAGGACTTTCCCAGCCATTAGGGTCACCACTTCCTCAAACCTTCCCAAAGCCCCATCGGAAAACACCAGGTTGGGATCCTCATGAGTCTGGGAGAGCCACTCTTCTGGGGCCGTGGGGAGATGGGCTGGGGGGAGTGAGGACCATGTCGGGCTCCCGGATGCACTGTTGGGTCCCAGCCTGATGTCAGGGTCAGGCAGAGTATGAGTGTCCTGTGGCTGTTGAAACAAGGTAGTCCAGACTGGGGGCTTGAAGCAGCAGGAATTGACTATTTCCCCATTCCAGGGGGCAGAAGTCCAGAATCAAGGTGTGGGCAGGGCCGTGCTCCCTCCAGAGGATGTAGGGAAGGACGCTTCCTACCTCTTACTGCTCCTGGTGGCTCCTGGCTTTCTTGGGTTTGTGGCTGCGGTGCTTCAGTCTCTCACCCCATCGTCACGTGACCTGTGTCTGTCCCATTTCCTTCTCCTTTCTCTTGTAAGGACCCCTGGCATTGGGTTTATGGTCCACCCCAGTCCAGTGCGACATCTCCAAGGACCCTATTTCTAAATGAGGTCACACACACAGGTCCCGGGGTCAGGACTCCAACAGCTTCAATACACCTCTTGGGGGGACGCAATCCAATCCCACTGCAGGCTATCCCTGCAGACGGCAGCGGCCTTGCCAGCTCTCGCCCACTACTGGAGCACTTGAACTTGAGCTTACTAAGGAGTTAGGCTGTTTCAGAGTGCAGGGGACAGATATTTATTGCCTCTGCCCTGTGCCATGACCCCTCCCTCATAGCACCACTTAGATTTCTGCTGGTGACTCATCTCCCCTCGGGCTGGGGCTGGGCCTGAGCCCCTGGAAGCATCGAAGCATCCCGGTCCTCTGGTCCTCTGCCGGAGGGATCCGTCCGTGGGCGGGCACGTGACCCGCCTTGGGGCCCGGGATTGCAGCACTCCTGCTGGAGAGCTGCGGGAAAGTGCGTCTTTCTGCTGCCCGTGGAGCAGCAAAGGTGTGACTCTAGACCCGCCGGGGGAACTGGGCAGAGTGAGCCCACTTGACTATAGAGCCCACAGAGGAAAGTGAGCCTGAGATGGAGAGAGAGTTGGGCTTTCAGGCCTGGTTTGAGCCCTAGATTCAGCCTCACCTGAGCCCAGGTGCTCCTGGACCTTTTGGCCGCATGAGCCAATGAATTCCTTTTTTCCCATTTTTTTTGCTCCAGCCAGTTGAAGTTGGACTTTTTTTTTTTTTTTTTTTTTGGTCATTCGTAACAGAAAGAACTCAACTGAAACACACAGGTTCAACGACTTGGAGTCAGCATACTCGTTGAGAATCCAACAAAAGCTCAGACTCCTTTCCCCAGAAGCAGGGATGAGCGCACAGAATTGGGCCTGCAATCACACTTGTAGGCTCCGCGGGTCTCTTTCATGGACTGAAATGCCGGGAATCTCAAGGTGAAACTGATCTGCCAAAAATGCTAAAACATTCTAGGATGCCACGCTGGAGTCTTTCCCGGTTCTGAGATCGGAGGACACAGAGCCCTGTGCAGGGGTCCGTCTGCCTCCCAGACTGATGGGAGCCCGTGGCTGTGTGGGGTACCTGCACCTTTGTCTCCCACGCCACCCGGCTCCTCCCCATCCCCACCCGCAGCCACCTTGGGGTTCCCTGCCCGCCTCCCTGGGGAGGGGAGATGGGCATGTCTGCACCGTGGGGCCATCGGCCACACTGGGATAGCTGGGCACGGGGGCTGGGCATGGAGACCTGCCCAGCTTCTGAGGTTGCACACTGTTTCAAAAAGACAGAGACGGGGAGCAAGCCCATGTTTATCAAGAGGTTAGAAATGAATGTGGCGCATCCAGCAGCTGGTGTGGAAGCCGCAGGTCCCTGAGCGCCAGCAGGGAAGGTCTCGGAGCCCCGCGGCAGGGAGCAAGGTGCTGAGGTCCTTCTCCCCGGTGCACAGGTGCTGAACAAGGCGGTCACTCCATCCTCGTGTCGCCTCCACCTGTGGGGAAGGACACGACACGGGCGTGCGGGAGCGAGCAGCCGTGGGACAGGGGCTGCCCCTGGGAAGGCGCGGAGCGGTCTGCAGGACAAAGGGCGGCACTCTCCTGGGGGTGAAGTTCCTTCCAGAATCTGAAGCAGACCCAGGAAAAGCCCACTCCGGGGGGGGGGGGGCCCACTCCGGGGGCTCGGTGTGTCACCACGAATTCTCCGTGAAGCCTGGGCTCCGAGGCCCTAGCAGGCTCCGGTCTACACTCCCCAGCTGGTGGATGAAAAGCTCAGGTTTCACGAGGTGGGCTGGGCAGGTATAGACGACAGCCGCGGCCTGTCAGAGTGTGGCTGTGCTCGTGGAAACAGAGCGTTGGTCCCCGGCCACGAAACCCTCCACGGGGTTTCTGAAATAATAACATATAACAGGGGACTGCGGCAGTCAAAGGCCGAGCTAGTTATGTTGAGAGTGATTTATGTATTTCGTCCATTTGCAGAGAATGGATCTTTCAGATATTTACCCAGTAAAGATGCCTGCGGGTCTCAACCTGATGCTTCAGATGTCTGAGCAGGCTGAAATATTCTTTCCTCGGGCTTGGAAAACGCAGCGGCTTCCTCCACTCCCCACGCCGTACGAGCACGGTCAGTGGTCTCCCTCGGGGTGGGCCCGGCGTGTTTCGGGGGCGGCCTGGGGCTGCCTGTCCGCAGGGCCCAGCTCAGCCCGAGGGACTGTGGTGTGGCCTTTGGCACAGCTCCGACCCCATGGTCGGGAAGGGGCTTGCTTTGTTTTCGTTGTCTGGAGGGTACTTAAATCCTGAGGCTGTGTCTTGGGGTAAACAGTGGGGCCTGGGGTCTCTGATGCAAAGAGCGCCCGCCACTTGGCGAGCAGTCTTCCGAGTACGGTCTCGGTGTTGGAAGAGAAGAGGTCTACACAGTTGGGTATTTTCTTTGTTTTGCTTAAAATGATAAAATGTTTCGGGCCTACCAAACCGTTTAAGGGATAATACAGCGAACCCAGGGAACCTATCCTCTGGCGTAAGAAACGAAACATTTCCTGGGTCCCCTTCCCAGTTACCGGCTCCGTCCCCCAGCAGTGACACTGTCTTCACACAGGTGTTTTTGCCTGTGGGCGTTATCCCCTTGCAATTTCCTTCCAGAAGGGGTGAACTCAGGAAAGATTCTTCACTTTCCCGAAGGACCCCGGAGCCCCCTGGAGCACCTGGAGGCTTCCTTCTTGTGGTCTTGTAGGCGCCTGGACCCCGGGGGGCCATGCAGGGTGGACCCTCGCAGGTGAGAGGTCCTGGTTCTGGTCGATCTCCCGCCTGCCTGACCCAGGTCAACCTTGTCCCCTCCGTGAGCCAGCCGCAGCTCCCTCATCTAGACACCCGGGGTCCCAGCCGGCCCACTCCAGAGGGCGGTCCGGAGGACGGCACGGGCTAGCTGCCCCCACCCTGAGCGGCAGTAAATCCCAGGGGTTGTTTCTATCGCGACCTCCAGGCACATTGGGGCACTCTTTCTCAGGGAGACAGAGGAGGGGACCTGCCCCCACCTTGTCCTTGGGGCACACGGGGCTTGTCCCGCCCCCTTGGCGGGACCAGCAGAGCCTCTTCGCGAACAGACAGCCCTGGACTCCTTCCCCAAAATAAAAAAGCAAAAAAAAGGGGTTTCTTCACAAGCTGTTTAGCAACTCAAGGAGGGAAAAAACAATCAGAGACTTGGAAACAGCCCTGGGGGGGTCCGGCGTGCCGGGAGCCAGCGCTTCCCTGCGGCGAGCCCGCAGAGCCTGGACCCACGCTGCAGAAACTGCGCCCGCTGGGGAAAAGGGGAACAGGAAAAGCGTGGCGGGTTGAGCAACTCGGAGCCCAGATTGGGGCCGGGCAACCACAGCCTGTGGACGCCGCAGCTGCCTGGCGTTTGCACAGGAAGCGCCCCCAGGCCGGGGCAGGCGGGCCCCTCTGGGCACGGAGGGCACCTTGGGGTCCCACACGCTGCTGCGAGGGCCCCGCTCGCTGGGCCAGGGGCTGTGGCCCATGCCCGGTGGGCACCGAGCTCTAAGCCAGAGGGTTAGACAGATGGGGGGGTCCCCCGGGCGCCCTCAGCCCGCAGCTCAGCCTGCCTCTTCCAAGAAGCCCCCCGGGACTCTCCGGAAGTTTATTACCCCATCACCGGCACCCTCCTTATATCCCGCTTTTTAATACCCTCTCCCCTGTGACTGCCTTGGGGTATATGCGGACCGGTTCTAAACACTGTACAGGTAGCTCTATCCAAGAGGGTCGAGAAAAGGAAGAATTTACCCGTTATCCCGCCACCCGAGCACTGTTGCTAATGTAATTGCCGCGAATTTCCTTCCAGACTTTTTTCCCTAATGCATATTTTTGCATATGGTTTAAACAGTGTAGGCATCCATAATCTCATGAGCATTTGTCCGGGAGGTTTTCATCCCTAGCCTCATCAGCCCTGGGTACTCAGACTGTTGTTTTATTGGTAAGGTGTTGTTTTAAAAGATTTTATTCTTTATTTGACAGAGAGATACAGCGGGAGAGAGCACAAGGAGGGGGAGCAGCAGGCAGAGGGACAAGCCCTGATGCGGGGCTCGATCCCAGGACCCAGGGATCATGACTTGAGCCGAAGGCAGACGCGCAACAACTGAGCCACTCGGGCGCCCCATCGGTAAGTTTTTAAAAAGTGTTTTAATATGGAAAACTTTCAAACATGCACAAAAGTAGAGTGAGTCCTAAGGGAAATCTCCATGCCCGTCATCCAGCTTCTATGATTCTCAGCGTGTGGTTCAACCACCCTGGTATTTTTTTTCTTATTGTGGTATAATAGATAAAAGATAAAAGTTACATTTGAACCAGTTTTAAGTGTATAGGTGTGTGGCATTAAGTACGTTCACCGTGTTGTGCAAACATCGCCACCGCCATCTCTAGAATTTTCCGTCTCCCCAAACAGAAACTCTGTCCCATGAAAGAAGAGCTCCCCATCCCTCCCTCCTCCAGCCCCTGGGAGCCCCTCTTCCACTTTCTGCCTCGATGAATTTGACGACCTAGGTGCCTCGTATAAGGGGAATAAGAATAATATTTGACCTTTCGTGACTGGCTTCTTTTGCTTAAGGATGTTTCCAAGATTCACACGTTAGTCACAGGTTCTTTGTTACAGCTGAATAATATTCCATGATATGTGTACTCCATGTTTTGTGTATCTGTTCGTCCGTCGATGGCCATTTGGGTTGTTTGACCCTGACATTTTTGAGCAAATTCCAGAGATCATCTTGTTCTGTCCACAAATATGTCTAAACGCTTAGAGATACAGACTTTAAGAAAAAAATCACGGCAATGCAATTATTCCATCCGGACAAGTTAACGACAATTCCTTTATATCACCTAATATCCAGGCAGCGCTCAGATGTCTGATATTCTCGTGAACGTCTTTCTAAAGTTGTTGCCATTTATTTGTTAAAGAGACTGGGTCGTCGTCCCATGGAGTGTCTCACTGGCTAGAGCTGGATGGCGTGTGTCCCTCGTGCCTTCTGACGTGTCCCTCTGTCTACCGGGGCTGGACCTGACTCAGAGTCTAGCGGGAGCACTCCCGAGGGGGACGTGTCCCTCCCACTGCGTGTAACAGTGGGCGCTCCGGTCTGCCCCATCGAGTTGAATCTTCTGGCTTTCTTTGTTTCGCCTTCACGTTTATTGTTACCGTTTATTTCAGAACCATTCCAAACTTACAGAAATGTGTTTCAAAGAGTATTTCGATGAACTCGCATGTACCCTTCATCCAGAAACCCCATTCGCGTTTCCCAGTAGGTGGGACCCCTTGTTCCAGTCATGTGCTCCCTACAGCGAGCCCAGTCAAGGGCCACTCATTGATCAGTCTTCAACATGGATATTCTTGGACTTTTCCTTGGCATTCGCAGCCTTGACATGTTTGGTGTTACAGGCTAGCCTTTTGTCAAATGCCTCTCAGTTTGGATTTTTTTGACATTTCCTCACGAGGGGATGAAAGCTGTGCATTCTGAAAATTACAGACTTCTCAGTGCCTCCCAGTGGGGCGGGGGCATGATGGCAATCTGTCCAGGCCGGTGGCATTAGGGTTGATCCCCTGATTGTGATGGTGTCTGCTAGGTCTCGCTATTGTGAAGTCACTTCCCCACGTTTGTATTTGGTAAGTCTTTTGGGGGTTAATATTTTGAGACCATGTAAAATCCAGCTCCCTGCCCCTCTTTCACCCATCTTAGTGTCCTGGAGTATTTCTTGTTTTAATTAATCGTTGCTGTTGGGATTGCCAAATGGTGATTTTTAAATTCCATTGTTCTGTACAGTTGTTGGCATTCTCCTGTTAGAAAGAGCCCCCTCTTTTCTTACACTCATTCATTTATTCCAGTCGAATCTGTGGGTTCCTTTTCCTGCCTTCCTTCCTCCTTTCTTCTTTCTTTCTTTCTTTCTTTCTTTCTTTCTTTCTTTCTTTCTTTCTGTCTTTCTTTCTTTCGGGAGTTAGAACAAGAGAGAAAGAGCATGAGTGGGGCAGGGGGTG
>CM052888.1:2514211-2544947 GCA_028534135.1 Potos flavus | reverse complement strand
GGCGCCTCGCCAGCTGCTTTGGTCACAGCCTGGTCTGTGCGCCCGATGTCCAGTGGCCTGCCTGGAGGGGACCTGCAGGCCTCTGCTCTCCCTTCTCTCCGGGGGGCCAGGCCCTCCTGCCCTGCATTTGGCAGCCACACCCGCTGCTGAGGCAGCTGAATCTAAGCCAGCAGGAGCCCTGTCCCCGGGCTCTAGCCCTTGTGTCTGCTGGGCAGACGGCCGCTGACGAGACCCTTTCGTGTCCGTCCCCAGCTTTGCTCTCACCGCCGTCCTGGGGGCAGGTGTTACAGCCACCGTTACAGACGAGGACGTGAGCCTCTGCGGGCTTACCCCAGAGGTCCCCAGGCAGGGGGGCACCCTCAAGTTAGGACAATGTGCCGGGGCCCTTGGTCCGAAACTCATTTCAAAGGATTTGGGAGGGTGGAGGGTATGGGAGGCAGAACCTAGGAGAAGAGTCCGGGAGCCTGGGGTGGGAGCAGAGTTGCAGGGGCAAGGGAAGGGAGAAATTTCTGGAGCCACGGGAAGGACGGCATTGTCTCTATCAGGTCTCCCTGAGAGGAGCAGTGATCCTTGGGGAAGGGATGCAGCCGGTCGCACAGGGACGGACTGTGGATAGAGGCCCGCAGCCCTGTCCTCCCTCCCTCCAGTCTCTTTACTTGGCTCCCCTCTAGCTGGCTCCTGAGGCGGTGGAGGTTTGCCCACGGGGCCACCCAGACCGGCCTTCTGCAGGTGGGAAGGAGATGATGGAAAGTGGGTCTGGGGAAGCAGATGGAAGATTCTGGCACAGGCTTCGTGGATGGCCTGCAGTCTGAGGTGGGACTGGGGGTGGTTGCTAACACCTGGTTCTAGAGACGAGTCTCAGCTCATTTCCCCTCTCTGCCCTCTCCCCCTCCCCCAACCATGTGCACCCTTTACATCCCAGCCACACGGGGCTCTGTGCACGCAGGCTCCTCCCGTAACCCAGCCCCATCGCTGCGCAGGTGCTCAGAGAGGCTGCCCTCCAGACCTGCCTGGGGAACGTCTCCACCCTGGAGGGCTGGTCTCTGTTCCTCCTCAGCACCCGGCTTGTCTGGAAAGAACCGACTCTATGGATGGATGATGTTTTCCTACAGAGCAGGTGGTGGGACACCCCACTCAATTTATTTTCCTGCTTCATCTGCCTTCCTGGCAAATGGAGAAAGCATTGGGCTGATTACCAGTTAGAATTAAGTTTAGCTGTCTTGAAGGAAGGCAGGAAGTCAGGAGGAAGCAAGGAAGGGAAAAGAAAGAGGACAGAAGGGAGAGAAAGAAGGAAGAGCAGGGGAATAAATGAGATAAAAGTTCTCTCACTAGACAGATCATTTCTCTCCCACATAGTAAAAAAAGAAAACTCCAGAGGCAGCAGCTCCAGGCTGGTATGGCTGCCACATCCTCAAACGTCTCCCCTTTGTGCTGTTCTGTCATTCCTAGCACAGTGCCTCAGGGTCAAAGATAGCTGCTCAGGTTCCAGCCATCAAGTCTGCATTCCAGCCAGTGAGAGGAAGAAAGGGGGAGACAGAGCCACTCCCTTTTTGCTTTGAGAAGAATGCATGGAAGGAATGAAGCACACTTCAGCTTACGTTTCATTTGTTTAAAAAATAGCTTCTTTTGTTGAAAAACACTTCTGCAAAGATGCATGCCAGATTTTAACTGCGCGTATCTCTGGGGATAGGGATGGGTGGTGCTCCCGATTTTTGCCTGATGATAAACCCATCCTTGCCAGGACACAGATCCACGAGGGTGCAGCTGGAGTCCAAGATCGTGAGGAATGAGGAGCTGTACAAGGCAAGGAGAACAGGAGGCGTTGTCCGCGGGGGGGGGGTGGGGGGGGGAACAGGTGGACCTATGACTTGCAGAGGCTTTCGTATGGGAAAGGAGCTAGGAGCTAGGCTGGCCGTGGACCCTGAGTGGATGGTCCGGGGCAGATTTCAACCCCATGTGGTAAAGCACTCTGACAACAGAAGTTTTCGGTGAGGCAACGTGAAGGGTTTCCCCCAGGCATTTGGGAGGGAGGTCAACCTCCTGCGCCTCAGTATATTTCCATGGACGGGAGCTCAGGATCTTCTGGTGCACTGAGGAGTTCCTTGCACACTTGGAAGGAAGGGGAAAAAGAAATCTGCCTGCAGGGCCAAGCCCTGCATGTCACATGTGGCGATCATTCGTGCCTGGGTTGCGTGTGGTCACTGCTCCAGGCGCTGTCCCGAGAGCCCCCCCAGGTGTCCTCTCACGCAGCCCTCCAAGCCTCTGTACCCCGAAGCCGAGCACGCAGAGGTGGGCAGCGGTCTGCGGCCCTGCGCGCTCCCACAGCTGGCAGGATTGGAAGCCGGGCAGTCTTGCTGGGGCCTGGCCCGGCCATCTGGCCGACTGGACTGGCGTAGAGACACGCAGGCAAAAGGTCAGATGTGTTTTCCACACGCACCTGGCTCAGAGGGCCGCACGGAGGGTGTTGGCAGATGAGGGAGGACCGGCTTCCGCAGCGCAGGGAGGGACTCCGCCGCTGCGCTGCGGAGCTGGGAGGAGGGAGAGGCCCTCTCTTCAGGAGGAGCCCAGGGCAGTGGGGGTCAGCTCCGCCCACGGTGCTGCTGCAGGCCCCCCGCCCGAGACTCCCGGCCTCTCCTCGTCGCAGGAGGGGAGGCCCAGATGTCTCAGCAGGACTGTCTGGCCCTGAGCCTGCTGGGACGCTGTTTGCGGCTCAGCTTCCCATGCAGACCTATGTAGAAGGGGAGACTGCAGGTGCCGGGACAAGCCCATGCCCGTCCCATGACCCCCCCGACCTTCCAGGGCCGAGACGTGCAAGTTGGGGTCTGTCCTTGTTCTGCGTCTTTGAGACCAGCAGACCCCGGGGGAGCAGGATTACTGGGACCAGGGGACAAAGGCCACCCCAAAAGGCCTTCTGGAGGGGGCCACCTGCTCTGCACCCCTCACCCCATGGTCCACATTCCAGATCCTTCTCTGCAGGGGCAGGGGCTGCCTGTTGGATGTCAGGTTGGGGCTTGGGATTCCGGCTGTGGATGCTGCTCGCCAGCATTGCCCCAGCTTTCTGGAAGGTGGGGCGTCCCTTGCAGGTACTGACCGGCCAGTAAGGGCTCAGCCAGGAGAGCTACGGTGGCCAAGCCCCCACCTCAGCGGGCCTGTCCGTCATCTCTGCGGACTCAGGCAGCCCTCAGCGCCTGCATGCAGCGAGGTGCTGGTGTGGAGCAGAGAGCAGGGAAGCCAGTTCTCCAGGGAAACCCGGGGGCAGCTCTGGGCTTCTGGGCCCTTCCCCTGAGCCCCCTTTTGCTGTGCGCTGAAGCACCTTGGTTCAGAAGCCCGAAGGGGTCCGGGAGCTCTTCTAAAGCAATCTCTTATTGGGCTGGTAAGCAGAGCGCAGCCCAGTACCTGCTGTGGCTCCTTCCTGCAGGGGTGTGCTGGCAGATTTTAGCAACCAGCGGGCGGGGGGCGGTGGGGGGAGCCCCGATTTCCTAGCGCTGGCCCATCCCTGTGCGGTAGTTGCTCCTGCCGCAGCCCAAGCTACCGACGTGACGTCACTGAACATGGCCTTCGAAACTGGTGAGCCCCACCCCTCACTGTTTCTGGGGGTCTAGAGACCCCTATCGGCGAGGGCCACTTACTCTCTCACTGTGCACGAGCGTGGGAGGGCGGGTGGGGGAGAAATTCCTCTCTACCCCAGGGATGCCACCAGCAAAAGGTCCTTCAGGAAGTTTCAGGCGTGTATCCTGACAAAAGACGCTGCCACATGTGCGAACACGTGGCACGCGGGAGACTGGGCAGGGCATTTCGGAGCTCGGAAGCTACCCCAGGACGGCCTCGTGTTGTCGGAGGCCGCCCCAGCTGCCGCACCGTCGGGCCAGGCAGGGTTTGGAAGGCGCTGTCCCAGGCCGCAGCGGCTCCTCTGACCCTCCGGGATCGTAGCCCCCGTTGGAGCCTCTGGGAGACTCACATGGAGCCAAATGCCAGAAGGGCTCTCAGCTCTGGATTATTTCCAAGGTCGCTGTTGAAGGAGGCGGGGAGGCTCGCGCGGCACCAGCGGCTCACGCAGCGGGCTCCTGGCTCTCGGGACCGGGTGGGTTTTGAGTCAATTGAGAATCAAGGAGTGACAAAGTCAAAAGTGGTTCTGTCTCTGACTTTGGAGTCCAAACTACTCAGAAAAGCAGGAGAGAGTGTGGTTCTGAGAATTTGTAAGGAAGTAAAATTTCGAATAAAGGAATTGTTAAAAATTCCATCTTTTGGAGAAAGGAAAACGAGAAGAAAGCCGTTGACGTTAGGTGTTGGAAACCCCCGCAGGAGCGTCCGTGCCCCGGGCGTGCCCTCTAGCTGGCCGATCCGTCCTCATCTGCGGCACCGGCGGCGGCGGCGGAGGCTGTCGCTCCTGCGGGCCGCAGTGCTTTGGCCTCCGAGCGGGCCCTCAGACCTGATGTGGAAATGGCCCTGGGCAGTGACGCGGCTTGGGACCGCGACTCCCAGCGCTCAGGAACCCCGGGCACCTTCAGGTCCACTCCCTGCCCTCCTCGGCCGTGCGGCCTTGGCCCCCGGCTCCGCGGCTTGGGCTGGGGAGAGAGAGCCACAGGGGAGACCCGCCCCGGTGACAGCACATGAATCAGGCTGCACACCGGGGTCCGGGGTTCTCTCCCGGAGGGCCAGCGGTGGGCTCTCAGGGGCCACTGAGCCGCGTTCACACATGGCTTCCAGAAACGAATGACTCCCAGTGAACGGAGGTTGGAATCAATTAACCCTATGGTGACACAGCAGAGGCGGCTCCGGAGACCGCGGGGCTCAAGCGTGGCCCACGGTCTCTGCTCTTGATCAGGGGGTACCCATTCCCACCCCCCCCCAGTAAGAAATGTCACAGCTGGGTGGGTCCAGAAACACGTCCAGAATGTTAGAAAGTGGTCGGCGAGGTGTTGAGTGTACCGCTGAGAACCGAGTGGGAGGGGGTTCGTGCGTTACTGAGGGGCGGGCGTTGACAAGAGGGGGCATCTCAGGTGCGGGGGCCCCCAAAGTGCAGGAATGGGAGGTCTCCCGTGGTGGGGTCCCTGTGCCCGCGTGAGCCTCAGAGGGCGTGGAGGAGGAGGAGGAGGTCACTGAACCTGACCCTGTGCGTGGTTCCCAGCTGGGTCCTGGATTGGTGTTGACCTTGCCCCCAGGCAGAGTCCCTGAGAACCGGGCTCCCCCACTCCAGCTGGCCGGCCCGCTGTCTTTCAGTTCCCCATTGGTCCTGCGTTCCCAGGGCCGCTGCTGCCCACCCCAGCTGGAAGCCTGGCCACAGGGCCTGCGGTCCTTCTCCTGTGGCCGGCTCGACAGCTGGGAGTGGGGCTGTGCGTGCCAGCGCCTGTACCCACCCGGCAGGAGACAGGGGTGCGGGCCCGTCTGGGCTGCGTGTGTGGGCTCTCAGGGGGCTGTGTGGTGCGGGGCGAGGCAGGGGTCCCGGGCTGCCCGGCCTGAGCCAGGTGCTGCAGCGGCCGCCCCTGACGCCCCCCCCCCCGAGCCTCCGCGGTAATGTTGGCGATGAGATCGCAGGGAGGCGCAAAGGGGACAAAATGTGTCAGCTCCGCGCACCACGTGGTACCCAGATACCGACTCACTTCCACCTTCTCTTTGAATGAGCTCGTGGACCTTCTCCCTTTTCCCGCTCTGCCTCCTTCCTTCCCCGCTGCACTCCCAGCTCCCGCGCGGAGGACACTGGCCTGGGTCCCCCAGGCTCTGCCGCCGCAGAAATGGGGCCCCATGGAGCGGAGTCCGGGAGATGCGTTTCCAGCTTTCCACACAGGCACTCCCAGGCCCCTGACCGGGACCCCGTCTGGTTCGGACGGAGTACTCGGGTTTGCCGAATGAAAGGATCTGATGTGGAGCCCCAGCCAGGGAAGTGGCCGCGTGGGGCAAAGGGGCGGTGCTTGTCAGAGGAGTCCTTCTGTGCCATGCCAAGCGGCCACCTGCAGACACACTGTCCACTCCCAGACCTCGGGGTGACCACAGGGGTGACTGAATTTGAGGGCGGTCAAGCTCAAAAGCTCCTTGCATGTGTGATTCAGGAACGATTCTTTTTTACTGGCAAGTTAGAAGCAAGAAATAGTCTTAAGCCCCAGGGACAAGACTTACTTGCCACTCTCCCTGGGACAGGCTATGTCTAAAGCTGTCTCTAGATGTTCCCAGCCTGGGCAGGAACTCCTGCCCCCCGCCACCTCGTAGCACGGACCACAGCGGCAATGAGCCCACTCCCATGTCTGCAGAGGGGGCACAGAGGGGAGACGACTGGCTGGTCAAGGCAGAACCAGGGATGTGGTTCGGGCTCAGTCCCACAGGACACCCAAGGAGAGAGGGCAGGCTGGATTTCAGCATGCAAGAGTGGGCAGCGTTGTCTTTGGAGTGTGAGTGTCTTTGGAGTGTGAGTGTCTTCAGGGAGCCTCGGTGATCAGTGGTGCTCCCCGAGTCCTCACAGAGGGCCAGATAAAGCCTAAGACCTAGATCTGGATGCAGCAGCCCCCTTGGCCTGTGGGATCATCTGGAGCCACTGGGGAGAAGTTGGCCCAACTCTGGTGTCCCCACACAGGCTCCAGGTTCTTAATCTTCCCTATGACAACAGTTAGGGCCAAGCCCCTGGTCTGAATGGCCATCACGCAGGTCCCCAAATCTGCACGCTGGCTTTGCTGCAGCAGCAAGCTGGGGATGGCTTAGTTCTAGGTCTGGTTCGAGACCATCCCTTTTCCTTCCCTCTTCTGGCCCAGGGAGTTGCCCTCCGCCCTTCAACCCGGTCAACCTCACCCTCCGAAGCTCAAGGAAACCTTCTCCCCCAAGTCCAGCTGGAGCAAATCCTTCTCCCCAGATTTCAGGAGGCAGCGCTGTGCCAGGGAAGGAGGGCCGAGCCGGGCTCTCATCCCCACCCCCCCACTGGCTGGTGGGGAACCCTGGGAAGGGCATTTGGCCTGTTTGAGCCCCATTTTCTCATCCGCCAAATAGACCAAGTGTGGAAACGCACAAGGCGATCTCGGGGGGATCACAGGGCCATGGGGGGATGCCATGTAAGACGGGGACGGGAAGCCCAGAGCCCCAGACTAGCCCAGCTAGCCGTGGTCCTCTCCTGAGTCATGTTGGGAGAGTGAGTTCACCTCCTGGGGTACAAAATCTCCCAATCCTTCGAAGGTGGGAACCGAAGACTCTAAGCTCCCTTCTGGAGCCTTAAACATTGTAAAGTATTTCTCACATTACGGCTTCTTTGGCTTTGCTTACTTATCAGACTGTGAATCATCCACCAACCTGTCCACATCTCCAGCTTGCCCGGGGCCAGAGGCGCTGTCGTGTGCTTTTTGGGGCATGTGTGTGATGGAAAATCTACCCTGTGGTCTTAAGATTCCCAAGTCTGTCTCTGAAATTTTGGTCACTCTGGACTAGTGGTTCGGGAGTGAAGACTTTCTTCTTTCCGTTCTAATACAGAGCATGTAAAAATATTTCCCCACGCGTGAGCAGCCCTTTTCAAAGCTTCCCGCCACGTGGTTAAGCCCACCTGATGGCCGGGAGCCTGCGTATTTGTAGTGTTGGCTCCCCCCGGCCTCCGATGACCGAGAACCAGGCCCGCTGGCAGGGAAGGGTGTCTTTTGACCACTTATAAGGACTTGGTCTGTGTCAGCTAACTTCGTAAAGCTGGGTGTCAGGGGTTCTGCCTCTCCCAGAGCAGAAGTGACTGATTGATAGATAGGCCATCCGCATGATTGATTTTGAAATCATGACTCGAGCCACTCACATGACAAGTCTATTGATTCCCCTTTGCATGGGGTAAAAAAGTTTCATGTGACTGTCCTTGGTGTACCTGCAGCTTGGGTAGAGCTTTGCACGGTGCCGGACGAGTCCCGCTCACCCCTCTGCTCGGCGAGGTCGGCGCGGGCGTGCAAACGGGTGGCCGGAAGCAGCAGGAGCGCGTCCTCACGGCTCCCAAGGCTCCCGGGAAGGACCCTCGCTTGCCTGGTTGCCCCCTTCTGGTGGCTGCTGCAGTCCTGGGTGTTTCCTGGCTGGCTGGCCCATCACTCCAGCCTCCCTCTGCACCACCTCTCGGCCTCTCCTTTGTGTCCAGATTCCGCTCTCATTCCAGCGCACCAGGTGTTGGCTGAGGGGCCCGCCGTGTTCCCATGACCTCATCGTCACTTGATGGCACCTGCAAAGCCCCTGTTTCCGATAAGGCCACGTCCACGGGTAGGTTATGGCCTGAACACATGTTTCCAGGGGATGCAGTTCTACCCACAACAAAGAGAGAAGCTGCTCTTATTTTTGGTAATTGATCCAGCTTACACCCGGAGCTCATTCATTTTGGAAGATCCATCCAAAAGTGTAACAGAGCTCGTTTTACTTCTTTATTTGATGGACCCGTTCCTGTGATAACTCCTGGCCCACTTCAGGTCTTCCTGGTTGTCCTTTGTGCGTGGCCTCTGCTGAGCCTGCGTGTGGCGGGATTTCTCAGAACGCCGTCTTCTTCTCCGCCGTCCTCACCCAGAAGGCCCTTCTTCCACCTTCCAGGGGTGTGTGTGTGTGGAGAGAGCCCAAAGCTAACCTGCGTTCCAGGGCTGGCATTGCCCCCGTAAAGGGACAGGCACACGGGCAGAGTCTGGGGGAGCAGGTGCCGGCTTCCAGAGCCTTCTACCGGGGGTCACACTCAATTCCCCAGTGGGGTGTCTACCAGCGTTGCTCATTAGGGGCTCAGCACCCGCGGTTTTCCTGGGGGCCGATCACATGAGCCCCCAAACCCCAGAGTCCCGGGAGGAAAGCAAGTGTTTTGCACCAACCACGCTGTTTGCACCAACAATGTCCGTGTAGGGAGCCCCTCTTATCAGTGCTGGGAGTGGAGGACCCTCCCCGAATCCACGCTCCCAGATGCCTGCAGAGAGGCCTTTCTGGGGGCTGTGTTGGCTGCGTGAGCTGCGTGAGCTCACTTCTGCAGGGCGGGCCTGCCCTGAGCTCCTCTGACTACACTGCTTCAGGGCTGTGACATTTGGAACGTCCCACACACCTACCAGAACCCCAGCACCTGTCCCCCGGCCCTCCCCGTGCTCTATTTTGGGGTCTTCAAATTCCTTATAGCAGAGATGTCGTTTCAAATTTTTATGCCTTTTCTCACATGTGTCGAGCCCGCCGCAGCCTGTCTTCTCTCGGGCGCTCCGGGTACAAGGGTTCATTCTATCATCGGTGTCAGTGTTTCCACTTTGGGCTTTTTAGGGTAGAAGCACATGATTCCAGATTGGTTATAATCGCTTGGCCTCTATGTTCCTGTTCACCATCTTCAGTTTTTCAGATCGTAGAAATGTCTGTTCGTTATTCTTGGCCTCTGTGCCCTAAGATACGGAGTATTTGCTGAAATGTGCTCTTGAGGGTCCCTGCTTCTCTGCAGACCTTGTCAGTGCACTCTCTCCCTGCACGGGTCTGTAGCCCGGAGTCCTTGTCTGGCAGCGGGCGGTGGCCATAGGGACCAGGGCGCTCATGAAAGCTCTGCGGCCCCCTCCCTCCGGGCCCATTTCTCAGGGCTGTGTCTTCTCTCACTGTTCAGGGGCCGGTGGGTCTGAAGATCACATGCACTTTAACCCCAGTGTGTACAGAGACATGGATGGGGCTGCTGGCGCCTGGGGCTGGAGCGACCTTGTGTCTGGCCACTGACCTTGCCTGACAGGTTCAATGTTTGCTGCTTGCTGCAGCTTCCAAAAAGTTCCAACTTCTTTTTTAAAAAACATTTTATTTTTGGGGGCGCCTGGGTGGCTCAGTCAGTTAAGCGTCTGCCTTCGGCTCAGGTCATGATCCCAGGGTCCTGGAATCGAGCTCCGCATCGGGCTCTCTGCTCAGTGGGGAGCCTGCTTCTCCCTCTGCAGCACCCCCTGCGTGTGCTCTTTCTCTGTCAAATAAAAAAATAAAATCTTAAAAAAAAATGAAAAAAAAATTTTATTTTTAAGTAATCTCTACATCTAACATGGGGCTCAAACTCACAACCTGAGATCAGGAGTCACACGCTTGACCAACTGAACCAGCCAGCTGCCCCCAAAAGTTCCCACTTCTTAATTTCAGAGTGCTGATGGAAGCCTGGGGGGATCTCATTTCATGGAAAAAAGTTTACCCCAAAATAAAGCCTGCATGTTATTCCGCACTCTTGCGTTGGTTGAGAAAGGCGCACGGTCCGTGGTCAGGAACAACCGAGTCAAGGTTATGACCCTCGTTTGACCAAGACCTTACTTGCACGTGGCTGATTTGGGAGGAAGCGTGGATTTCCTCTCCTGGCCAAGTTCCCACACATTCTTTGGACGCATCAGGGCGCGCAGGGCAGCACTCTTGAACCTGAAGGCGGCCTTCTGCATCCAGCTCATCAGTGCTGAGCCTCGCCCTTTACCAGTTTGCAGCACTTTGTCTGACGCCCCGTCCTCACGGCGGCTCTCTGGCCTGTGTCCTTCAAGGCCTCGTCCTTGGGTTTGCTCTCCAGAAAGCAATCCCCGTAATCTGGGCATCTCATCTTCATACGTTGTCGGCAGAGGAGGTCTTGGTCTTCGGCGG
Organism: Potos flavus; assembly: GCA_028534135.1. Classification (NCBI taxonomy): domain Eukaryota; kingdom Metazoa; phylum Chordata; class Mammalia; order Carnivora; family Procyonidae; genus Potos; species Potos flavus. The sequence continues at coordinate 2,534,414 of CM052888.1, read as the reverse complement.
TCCTCCTTCGGGATCCTCTCTCGCGGTCCCTGTCCTCTCCTGCGAATATTTACCCAAGCCCTTCCATGGGGGGCTGTGCCCGGCCGCCCTCTGTCTAGGTCGCAGGGTAGTCGGCGCTGCAGAGGCGTCCCTGGGAGTAAGACATGTTCCAAACGACCCCAAGCCCAGGCCTCGGGCAGACGTGGAATGCGTTTGGGAGAGTTCCAGTGGGACAGGACTTCCGCTCCGCTGAAGTGCTAGTCCTTCCAGCTCTGTGGCCCTAGAGTGTCCGTCTGGGTGATCGCAGGGCGGGGCTTCACACGTCCAGCACCAGCGTGAGGACTCTGCCCAGCAAAGTTGTTTGGAAACGTCCCGTGTGTCTGGCGCTGCCGAGCACACCTGGCTCCTGGTGACGGTTTTGGGGCACAGGCAGGGCTCTCTGAGAAGGGTGGCAGTGGAGGTGGGGGCTGCCTTTGGATCCGTCAGCTGCGCCCTGGAGCCAGCAGCTGAAGAGTGGGGCTGGGAGGACTCCAGGAGGGGCCCAGGAGACGGCCCGAGCGGGAGTGGCGGACCTCAGGCGTGTCTGAGCACGAAGGAGCCCCGAGGATCTCGGGCGACTTCGTGGACAGCCAAAGGGAACCTGTAAATCTGGTCACTGCAGAGAGCTAGTGGGAGGGAAAACAAAACCATCAGCAAGTACTGGATGGGGGGCCTAGACTGCGTGTTTAGGGCAGAAAAGCGGCCTGACTCCAGGGCGTGGAGGGAAGCCAGGTGGCAGAAAGACTGGAATCAGCGAGTTCCCGCCACGAGGGATGGAACCAGGCATTGTGGAGGTCCCGGTTTCCTCGGCAGCGGTAGCTTAACTTTCAGTAGTGCTTCGTTTTGCTCTTAAAGGTGTGCCTGTTGGCACGGGGATGGACACAGCAACTTCATTCAGAAGCCCCAAATACTGCAAACGGTCCCGGGGTCCATCCACGGGAGGACGGGCGAGCAGACCCGTGGTATTTTGTCCAATGGGATGTTACTCGCAGGTAGCAAAGAGCAGATTACCGCTCCTCACGGCAGTGTGGATGAATCCCAGCCCGGCGCTAAGAAGAAGGAGACCACCCAGGAGCATACGGGCAAACCCCAGAGAGGGGGTGGGTTTACTGCGGACCACCACAATTAACTGGGTGTCACAACAAAATGAATATTGCAGTAGAGTGGGTCAAAGGAGGTTTCTGGTTCCCAGGGCACATAAAGGCTACGTTTATACTGTAGTATAGAAAACGTACACACCTTAATTTAAAAATACTTTATTGCTAAAAAATGCTTTCAGCGAGTCATCATCACTGATCACAGATCACCCCAACAAATATAATGGAAAGGTTTGAAATACGGTGTGAATTACTGAAATGTGACACAGAGACAAGAAGTGAGCAAATGCTGTTGGAAAAACGGCACGGACAGACATGCTTCTCCCAGGGCTGCCACAGACCCTCAGTTTGGGAAAAATGCAACATCTGGCAAGTGCAATAAAACGAGGTATGCCCGTATATGGTGTGAGGTAGGGGTCCAATCTCACCCACATGGATGCCCAGTTATCCCGACGTACTTACTCAAGCAGAACACAATGGAATATTATCTTCAAAGAGATGAGCAAATATTTAACTGTCAGGCTAGAACTATCGGTATCGAGCGTGGGTTATGTAACCAGGACTTTGCAGACGGAGATGCAGAGAGGTTCACCCCGCTGGCCTGCAGGGAAAGACGTCAGAGTAGAAGGTCTACCCACATCTCAGCCTGATTCAGCAAGGACCCCGTTCCATTCCTTTTCTTTCTTTCTTTTTTTTTGATGTCATGATGTCAACGGCCCAATGCACAGGTCATGAGCATAGCCAGTGGTGAGCACCGGGGTTCGGTCTGCTTGACCCTTTCCATGAGATTTTCACGCCGACGCTGGGCAGAGCGTGGCTGGCTCAGGCACAGAACCTTTGCTGAAGCAAGGTTTTCTTTACCTTCACAAATTTAGGACACCAGGGGGAATCTGCTTGTTCATGTCCTTCCTAAGTGGAAGGGAGAAGCTTTTACAAGAAATAACTTTTTCAGCAAATCCAGTGTATTTTTTTAACCTCTCATTTTTTTTTTCCCTCCCTGCAATTGTGACATGTCTACATGAAATTGGCCACAGGAAGGAAGCCCCATTCAAGAAGCTATTTTCTGAACATCCCTCTACACCCTGGATTTCACAATATGCCTACATTTAGGTGGGGAGACGAGACTTTGTGCCCCCAGGGCAGCTGTAGTTGGGGAGCCCAGGGCTGTCGTGAAGGACTCGCAGCTTCGGTGTGATCCCCTCCTACAGACAGAAAAGGCAGAATCAACGGAGTAATTAAATATTTATTTTAGAGAAAGAGACTTTCAGAGCAGAATGGCTAAACGCTTCTGGAAACAAGCCTGAAGTCAGAGGTCAACTCAATGAGATTCCACAATGGGGAAGTTAAGCGTTTAGAGAGGGACTAGGGAAAAATAGAATGACCCAGCCACTGGGAGGTACCCATGACTGGGGACTGCTGCTTTTAAAAGTACCCTTCTGCTTAGATGGGGAGCCCAGGGTCCCCGGTTTACGGCCCGAGGAATGTCAGCCAACACTGACCACTTACTCCAACGTTTGCGTTCAGCCATCTGAGACGAGGGGAGTCACCCTCCAGTTCCCCTTCCATCTGGGGTCCGCGAAGGCGCAGAGCCCATACTGAGCGCTCGGCACGTAACAGCGCTAACCACTCGAGCTGTGGGCACAATCGGAACCACCTGACTCGTGCTCCTTCCCGCGGGAGGGCTTCACCTCCACGCGCCTGTGAGCTCAGTGGACAGGTCACCGCCGCCGAGTTCCGTGCCTGCTGGGCGCCAGGTGCTTCCCTTGGCTGGCGCCGTCCGTGCCCCAGCTGTCGGAGGCGGTTATTTCTGTCTGTGGGCTGCAGAGGAGGGCACAGGCTCGGGGCGGTCAGACGGCTTTTGAGAAGGGCACACGGCGGGTCTAGTGGAGCGGGGGGCGTGACCACAGGTCCGGCGGGCTGTGCTCTCAGCGGCCGAGCTCCCCTGTCCCCGGCACGGCTCCCCGTGCTCCGCGGTATGGCTGGGGTGGACCGGCTGTCGTCCTCACCAGCGCCCTTGGGGGGGACACACTCCAGTCCGTTCCTGAGGGCTGCTGCCTCTGACCTGCCATCTTCACCACTGCTTTCCTCCCTAATGCGGCTTCAGAGCCTTAGGGACCTAGAGAACATCTAATTCAAACTCCCGTTCCGTAAAGAAACAGATGCACTGAAGAGGAGTACACGGGCTAGATGGATGTATCAGTGAGCGTTGCTGTGTGAGAAATGACCTCTGAACTCAGGCGCCTGAAACAGCACGCACTTCTTATTTCTCTGGGTTCTGCGGGTGGACTGGGGATTCCTCAGCTGGTCTCTCCCGGCTCACTCATGTGGCAGCAGCCGGCTGGGAGGCCTTTCCTCCTGGGCATCTTCAAACGATGGTGAGCGTGTCCATGCCTCCTTCTTTCTCCACAGGGTCCTAGGGTGGGAAGATTCCAGGTTCTCTTTCCCCCGAGGGGGCTCAGGTGGGGCAGTGGGGTCAGGAAAGACAATACGAGACACCATTATATTTCCATTTGCCTAAAAAGGCAGAGTATCTGCGCTAACGTTTAGAAGGGGAGAGACACCAGCACCTTCCCTCGGCCCTCATGTCAGAGGTCCTGAGTCCCGTGGGGACGCGAAGACCCAGAGGGCGGAGGAGACACTTCACAACCCAGACGCACGGGCGGTGGTACGTTGAGATGGTGCTCACGTGTGTCCTTTAGTGGATTGACACTTGGCGATAGTTTGCGGTGCGACTGACCACGGCCATGGAAATATTCCGTATGGTACAGACCGTATGGGCCGTCAGCGGCCCAATGTAGGGATGACTCACGTGCTTTTCCATTAAGACACAGTTTCCAAATTGCTGCTTTCATTTTTGGAGGTGCGACGTGGGTACCTGTAGATTGGTGTAATTTCTTTCTTTGTGATATACATGTATCATTTGCTTTATAAATAAATATGAAAATACGTACACTTAATGTGTCTCTTTGAAGGAGAAGACACATTCAGACTATGAAGAAGAATGTTTTGGGGTATGTGGCTGGCTCAGTCGGGGGAGCCTGTGACTCTTAATCTCGGGGCTGTGAATTCAAGCCCCATGTTGGGCGTGGAGCCTGCTTAAAATTAAAAAAAAAATTGACAATGTTTGGAATTTTTACCATTGTTATGTGATTTCTGGGACTGAAAATGAAGTGGGAAAACTATAAAATATTGCTCATCTGCATATCTAAAACTTTTTTTTTTAAGTAGGCTTCATGCCCCGTGTGGAGCCCAACACAGGGGTAGAACTCACAACCCTGAGTCAAGGCCCGAGCTGAGATCAAGGGTCAGATGCTCAACCGACTGAGCCACCCAGGTGCCCCAATTACATCTAAAACTTTGGAAGCAATATCTTTTATGTGCCACCTGCAGCATTTTGTTATGTTTTTTCCTGATTTCTAGCGACCCGAGCGCTCGTGCTGTGTCTACTCATCTTCCCATCTCAGGACCTGCCAGGGCCTGGCCTGTAGGTCAGCACCGCAGAGTCCCTTGTGGCTAAATGGAGTTGCGTCCTAAGTGCTTGCTGTGTGTCGAGCCCCTCGTGGTAGGTGCCCTCTAGAACCTTCTAGAAGTATTCCAAGTGGTGTGAGCCCAGGGCAGCTCTGTGCATGGCACTTACCTGCTCCCACTCTTCACTTTATCTCGTGGGGCTGTTGGAGTAACTGACACAAGGTCATGCCTTGCATAAACCATTCTTGTTCTCGGGGTCGAGCGAGAGGCTTTGTTCCAGATTGTTCTGTTCTTGCAGCCTGGGAGTTTCCTGCTGGACTCTTGCTAGGAGAAGGTCTGCTCAGCCTTCAGCGTGCTTCCTACTTATGCATTGATTGCATTTGGTGCCTCGTTGCCTTGCTGCCTTCCAACAGCCCCTCATTTTCCTGTGTGCGTTGTCTCATCATTCAAGGAATGGATGGGAGCAGAAGACATCTAAGGTCCTGGGCTAATTTCCTGTGGCTGCCGTGACAGACCACAACAAACCTAGCGGCTTCAAACAGCACAGACTGTGTCTGCATAGTGTGGAGGTCAGAAGACTGACGTGGGTCTCAGTGGGTGAAAAGCAAGGAGTCAGCGGGGCTGGGTTCCTTCTGGAGGTTCCAGGAAGAATCGTTTCTGGCCTTTTCCAGCTTCTAGAGGCGCCCGCGTCCCTTGTCTCGGGCCACCCCTCTGCAGCAAAGCCTGCAGCCCAGCAACTTCCAATGTCTCTCCGGCCCAGGCCCTCTGCCTCCCTCTTCTAAGGACCCTGGAATTATGTGGCCCCTGGGCCACCCAGCACAACCTCGTATCTCCAGGTCCATAACTCAATCGGATCTCTGTCCCTCTCCCCCGCTCCCTCCCCACTCCTGTCCTCCGGAGGAGAACCCACGTGGTTTGTAATCCTGTATATGCCCCCTTTTTGGAAGCTCCATGTGCTTGTTCCTGGCATTGTTCCTGGGACTTAGTAAAGGAAAGTTGGCTAATATCCCCGGATTGACCACATCTCTCCTTTCATGCATTCCTGTCCACTCGTGGGCCATGCATTTGTCCAGTAAGGGAGGGAGAAATACCGGCACCACACGCTAACCTCAGAGGCTTCCCAGGCTGTCTCAGGGCAGCGCATTTGGGCAAGCACTGTGGCCTCCGCACGCGACATCGTGCTGTGAGCAGTGCCAGGCCTGGGGGCCGGGCGCCGGGGGTGTGACCCCTCCGTGAAGGGCCTGCCTGCGGCCAGACCTCGTCCCCATCTCAGCGGCCAGGCTCCCTGTCCTCGGTTCTCCCGGTGGTCTGGGAACTGGAGGCTGGAGGAGCGAATGTCTGGGACAGCTGTCCGGAGAGAGGAGAAGAAACGAGAAGTGGGTATGGTCACCGGACAGCAGGAAGGCTTGCCGAGGGTCACGGGCCTCACGGACACAGGTCCCCCTCCAGCCGCGGTCAGCTGCCGGGTGCAGGATGGAGAAGGCAGAGCGTGGCATTTGGCCAGGTTTGGTGTTTGTGGAGCGGGGAGCACTGTGGGAGCAGGTTCCCCTTCCTTTTCTGTGGAGGGGGAGGGACCTCCCACCGCGGCCGGAGGGCGCCTGATTCAGAGGTGGGAGCGGAGGAGTTTATTACTTCCAGAACACCCACAGCATTCCCCCCAGAACCCGGGTAAACTGAAATGTACTTTCCTTCAAGGCTACCCTGAACTGTAGTCCGATCTCACACGCCACGCGTTGGGAGGTGAAGGGCAGGTGGGGGTTGGGCATGAGTGCTGAGCCCCAGAAGCTCTCTGTCCCAGCCCCGATTCCCCCCGCTAGGGACTCTTGTCTGAAGAGAGAACTTATCATGAACTATCTTCATCTTGAAGGCAGAATTCTCCATCAGCATCTTCTTCGTGCTTACAGCACGCGTGTCTGCCATGTGCCCCGGAGCTGGGGTTCATGACGTATGAGACCTCAAGACACTTGCTTGTTGGGATCAGTCAGCTGTGACAAGGACACGGCGGTATCTGATATTGAATAAGCTCAGACCTAGGGATTATGATGGGGTCCAGTTTGTCTTGGCCCCTGAAGACAGGCGATGGGGGGAAACCCGGGCTCAGGGGTTTGAAGACTGAGTCTTGCCTATGCGGCTGGTTGCTCCTGACAGGTGTGATCTCGGTACCTTTCATGGGCCACACTGTGACTCAGGCAGCCCAAGGGACTCCCCCAGTTTCCTACTGCGGTCGGTCCTGCTGATGGGAAGTGGCGCCCAGTCGTTCAGTTTCCTTTCTTGTCAGTTTCTTGTGAATCCTGCCACTCCGATACTCAAAGCTGGGTGGGGAAAGGCCCTTCCTAGGAATTTTTGGTGCTGTGGGCTTCTGCCCCTCGGACTCCCAGAGGGCCTGGGCGGTGGCGGGTGAAGGTGGGTGTCCTTGACTCGGAGGTCCCCAACCTGTCCCAAGGACACGTGGGTGACGCCTGGCGGACAGGTCTCGGCTGTTCCCTGCCGGACTGGCACTCGCCCAGGGACAACAGCACTCTGTCCTTTCAGCAGCCACCAGCGTCTCCTCGGGACCCTGTGCCGGGAGGGGTGTCGCGTGGGAGAGCTCTTGCCTCCGCCATTGTCGATAGACGCCTTCTCCTCTGTATGCCTGCTGGAGGGCACGGAGGCTCCAAAAGGGTCCCAAGGGGGTGACTGTGGTCCGGGCGCAGACTGGAAGGAAGTGGGGAGAGGGAAGAGGCGGAGCAGAGAAGAAGAGATCTCAAGGGGACTGAAGCAAAGGGAAGAAACAAAGCTCAGTGGTTTTCGACCTGGTGCTTCTGACCCTGGGGCCACTGGGCGATGTCTGGCGACATTTGAATTTGACACAACTGGGGAAGGAGGTGCCCCCGGCACCCAGGGGGTGGAGGCCACGGATGCTGCTTACCCCACTCCTGCACATAGGACGGCCCCGCCACAAGGAATGTCAACAGAGCCTTGCTGTGGCTCCGAGCACTGGCTGAGCCTGGGCGACATGGACCCCATTTGTCTCTGACTGAGCTCTGCACGGGAACTCCTCCAGTGGAAAATGCTCCCCCGCTTTTTTTTCCTTGAGCTGCAACTAGTGTGCGTGATGCGGCCTTTGGGCAAATTGTGGAAATGGAAAAGTTAAGTTCGGCTCTCAGGCCTGATTTTGGTCTTTTCCATATGAAACACTCTTTTTGATTTCCCCTTATCCAAACAGGAGGGGTTATCATCCGTCATTGGCTGCTTGATACCAACAAGTGTCCGCCCCACGCTGCCTCCCTCTGGATCATCACGGAGCAGCCTTCTCTGGAGGTGGCAGAGGGCCTTGCGTGGCCTCGGGAGGGGGTTCTAGGTGCCTGGGTGCAGCGGGGCGGCCCTATGGGTCAGGGGCTCCCCGGTGACCGCTCACGCCTGCCCGGCCTCGCCGAGCGTGTTGGCCACTAACTGGGCTCTCACCACTGAGGGTGGCAGCTTGCTGGCCGCGAACTGTCCTTTGGGGGCCTAGTGTCCTTCTGGCTTTGCCTGGCACCTGGTGGGGGTGGGGCGCAGGGGAGCCGCCTGGGTCTCTCTGCCTCGTCCGGCAGAGACCTTTCTAGGAGGAATCTGAGGCCCTGCACTACAGGGGTGAGGAAGAGAAGTTGGAGCAGGAGCAAACCGCCAAGGGGAGCGTGATCTGGGCATCCAAGACTGCCCTTGCTGTAAATGTCACCCAGGTGTCACCGGAAGCTGGCGCCCGAGGGCCGTGTGAGCAGATACAGCCGGCCGAGGCTGCGGATCTGGGGTGTGCACTGGGGAACGCAGCCCGGAAAGTACATGCTGACAGGGCAGCTGAAGGCCGAAACCCCTGCGAGCCTGTGGTCACACCCCTCTAATCAGTACAAAAACCAAGAGTCCCGGCCCCGGTGCTGGAGAGCCGCCACCATCGGGCTACGGGGCCAGGGGGTGGGGGGAGGCATCGGGAAAACTCTGAAAATTCTGCACAATGTTTTGCTTTCACTCACCTAAACTTAGAGGAATCCTCTGGCAAAATGAAACTGAAATCTTGCTTTCCCGCTGACCGCCTCCTGGTGACTGCAGTGTATGGCTTGCCCTTGACCATGGACCGGATGCTTTCTGGGGCTCAGCTCTGTCTGTGTATCGTTCAGGTGCAAGGAAATCCACCCACTTCAAGGGTACAACTGATACGTTTTGACCAATGTGCACAGCCGCGGAAGCACCGCGACCACACCATCAGGGGACGTTTCCATTGTCCCAAAGCTCTCTCTGCATTTGGCCTTTTTTTTTTTTTTTTTTTTAAATACTTGTTTATACTTGGAATCTTACAGTATGTAACCTTTTATGTCTGGCTTTTAAAACTTAATGTAATGCTTTTCAGCTTCACGCACACTGTTGTGTGTCGCCATAACTTGTCCCTGGGATGGCTGAACGCCGCGCCCTGGTGCCTCCAGGGACACCACAATTTGTTGATCAGTTAATGGCCACTTGCTTGGGTCGCTTCCAGTTTTCGGAGACTTGGAAGAAAGCTGCGATGAACATTCGCTTACAAGTATTCACACGGAAGTCTGTTTTCCAGATTTGTTTTGTTTTGTTTTTGTTTTTTTTTTTGGTCAATATCTGTAGGTGGAATTGCTGGGTCATATGGAGAGTTTATGGTTAACTCTTAACCATAAGAGTTAGGGACTGCCTTAACCCTAAGGGACGGCCCTGCTGGTTTCCAAAGTGGCCATGCCACATCGCCTTCCCAGCAGCCCTTTGGGAGGGTCCCAGCGCTCCCGGGTCCTCACCAGCACTGGGTGTGGCCAGCCTTTCATTTTAAGCCCTTCAGCGACCCCAGGGGGATCCTTTGTGGCATTAACGTGTCCGTCGCTGAGGACCAGTGATGTTTCCACGGGCTCACTCGCCATCTGCGTATCTTCTTTGATGAAATGTCTGTTCGGATCCTTTGACCATTTAAAAAACAAAAACTGAGTTGTTTTTCTTTTACGATTGAGTTGCAGGAGTTTTCTAATATATATATTCTGGATCCAAGTCCTTTGTCAGATATATGTTTTGCAAATATTCTTTTGTGGCTTGCCTTTTCAGTATCTTAACAGTGTGCTTTGAAGGGCAAAATTTTTAACGTTGATGAAGCCCAGTTTATCAAGTATTTCTTTTATAGTTTGTGCTCTTTTGTGTCTTATTTAAGAAAACTTTGGCTAACCTCAGGTCACTTAGATTTTCTCCTGTGTTTCTTCCAGAGTTTTGTACTTGTAGCTCTTACGTTTATGTCTTGGGCCTTCTCTGGGTTCATGTTTTGTATATGAGATGAGTATGGTTCATTTTAAAATTACTGTATGGATACCTGGTCATTCCAGTACCATTAGCTGAAAAGATCATCCTTTCTTCATTGAATTGCCTGGGCACCTTTGTAGAAAGTCGGTTGGCCATGCGTACGTGGATCTACCTCTAGACTCTATACTCTTGATTTTATTAGAAAGAGTCAGACTAAACTATAGTTAGTGCCTCTCGTGAAAACACATTCACACTTTATCAAATAATGTATTCATCTGGGATGCTGATTAGACTATTCCCGCTCCCCCTAAAGACTATAGTCTAATTTTGTGCAAGTCTGGAAGTGTGCCTAGGCCAAAGCATTAGTGTCCGGGCCCATTTAAATATTGCTAACTTATGCAAACAAACGGCCAAAACGGCCTAACGACTTTTGAGAATGAGATAGCACAATCTGAAACATATGCCTTGCTCCTAGCTTGGCATTTCTTTCTCTTCTACATCTCCCAGCTCCACGGGGGTCCAGAAACACCTCTGACTCCAACTTGGGAAGGTCGCTGCTGGTGTCAAACACTGTTCTCCTTGTCACAGCACCTTAGGAGCAACTTCCTAATTTCCAGGAATATCTTACGTTTTCTTTGCTTATCCAGATATCAGGCGTGAGTCCACCTAGGTGAATTTCTGTTCTTTAGCTCAGTAATTAACACCGTTCATTAGTTGTAGGGGATCGCATCTTACACAACCTGTTCATCCCCATACTTCCATCTCGCGGCACAGGGACACACACCACGCAGTGTGTAAGGGGAGAAAGGGAAAAGCACTTACGGTCTTGCCACCCAAAAACCCTGTTTTCATATTTCTACTTGGTCTTCATCACATGCATACAAATGTATGGATATTCTCATGTTGTATCCTACTTTCATATAGGGTACATTTGATCATATACGGTATTGTCAGTATTGTCAAGGGCTTCCTAATCTTTTGTTTCCAAGACCAGTAAGGGGGGAAAAGCAACTATGTTGCATTGGGGAGTTGATACTTTAACTTTGTAGTAAGGTCGTTGAGAAAACCAACTCACCAGGGCGCCGGGGTGGCTCAGATGGTTGGGTGTCTGCCTTTGGCTCAGGTTGTGATCCTGGGGTCCTGGGATCAAGCCCCACGTGGGGCTCCCAGCTCAGCGGAGAGTCTGCTTCTCCCTTTCCCTCTGCCTGCTGCTCCCCCTGCTTGTGCTCTCTCTGTCTCTCTCTCTCTCAAATGAATAAATAAAATCTTGGAGAAAAAAAAAGGAAACCAGCCACCATACAGCAGTGTCATTATTCACAAAAGAAAGGATATTTTTCACTCCACATTGTGAAGCCTATCTCAGACTGGCGCTGGACCTCCGCCAGCGTTTGAGAACTGCCAGGTAGACCCACGGAAAGAACGCAAGGCTGGAATTAGTTCTGGGATGAAAAATGGGGGTCTGTCACTTTCTTCACTGATTCGATTGCTTTCTGAGCCTTAGTGTCCTCCCTGGGTGTTTAACCATACCCCATTTCTAAACTGAAGCTGCTCCCAAGCTTTAATTATTTATTTATTATTAAAAAAAAGATTTATTTATGTATTTATTTGAGAGAGAGTGTGCAAGAACGGGGGGAGAGGCAGAAGCAGACTCCTCACTGAGCAGGGAGCCCGATGTGGGACTTGATCCCAGGACCTCGGGATCATGACCTGAGCCCAAGGCAGCCGCTTCACTGATTCAGCCCCCCAGGTGCCCCTGCTCACCAGTAAATGACAGCTTGCTCAGCTTTGGTCAGCCTGAGGATCAGTTCAGTGTGACTGCACACCCAGGAAAGGAGGGTGTGCCCCTTGGGCTCTTCCCTTTGGGGCCCCATCCAGCTAACGCCCTGTCCTGGGAGTGACGGTGCCCCAGGGGTGTGCGGACCAGGGGTCCATGAGCAGCCCCTCCGTCCCTTCCTCTCCGGAGGGTCAGGCACGTGCTGGACCCCTGGGTGCCCTCCCATCTTCCTTCCATCTCCCTTTTACTGCCGCCCTCTCTCCAGCACACACTCAAACTCTCTCGCGCATGCGATTTCTTTCCAATCTTACCCATTTCCCTGGAGAAAAGTCAGCCTCCCCTTTTCATTCCACTTACGAATAGAAACCCTTCACCAATCCTTTATCGGGCTGATAAAGCAAGAGAGGTAGGGATAACGAGAAAGCAAAGGGAAGCCTCAGACCTCGACCCGCGCTCCCGGAGAGCAGAACTAACCAGCGACAGTAAGCTGGGGCATTCTTGAAAGCCCACTGAAATCTCGACTAAATGGTCTGCACTTGCTTATCTTCCTCTGATTGTATCTTTTTCTCAAGTATTAGCCATTGAATAAATCCTCGTAGTAGAAAGAACAACGGCCCCCATAGATGCCCACGTCCTCAGGCTGTGACCTATGACTATGTCACGCAGCAGGGCAGAGGGAAATGAACACTGCTCGTCAGCTGACCTTGAGACGGGGAGAGTGGCCTGGATTATCCAGGTGGGCTCTGCCATCACGGGGTCCTTAAAAGTCGCAGAGGCCGGCAGGAGAGGGTCAGTGGGGCTGCAGGGTCTCAGAGACGCAGTGTCTACACCTCGAAGGTGGAGGAAGGGGTTCGAGTCTAGACACGCCGGTGCCTCCAGAAGCCGGAAAAGGCGAGCAGAGCAGACAGATCGTCCTCCAGAAAGGAACTCGGCCCCACTGACCCTCGGTTTTTGCCCAGCGAGTCCCGTGTCGGACCTCTGCCCTTCAGGACTACGAAATAATAAATTCGTATTGTTTTAGGCCAGTAAGTTTTTGGTAATTTGCTATGGCAGCGATTGAAAACAGATAAAATATTTAACCATTCTTTATTCATTTCCCCCCTGTTTTGTTTAATAGGATGGCCACAAAATTGCCTTGCAAACCTACTGATTGTTTTTGGGACTGGCATGAGGATGTGCCCAACGTTTTAAAACGTTTTTCCTAAACTCAACCATTTTTATGTCACGCCCTCACTATCTAAAAGATTGTTTTTCAAATTAGAAAATAACTACAGTAGGGACGCCTGGGTGGCTCGGTCGGTGAAGCGTCTGCTTTCGGCTCAGGTCATGACCCCGGGGTCCTGGGCTCGAGTCCCGCGTCAGGCTCCCTGCTCAGGGGGGAGTCTGCTTCTCCCTCTCCCTATGCTGCTCCCCCTGCTTGTGTTCACTCTCTGACAAATAATAAATAATAAAAACCTTTAAAAAAAAGAAAACAACTACAGTAGAACTTTTTGAACAAAATTCGTGATCATGAGCCTCCCACTTATGAATTTCTATAGATTTTTTCCTACTGAACTCCACGTAAGAATATAGCGTATGTCAAAGGAAGTCTTTATAAATATGGCCACCAGCCCCTCACAGCCATATGCTGGGGAGGGACGCTCAGTCTGTGTTGTCAAAACGGTCCCACCTCGGTTTTTGAAAGCGATTTGAATTGGAACGGACTTTGTCTCAGTGTAAGAGTTTTCTGAACAGACACTATTGAGAAAACTAACTGCCATATGAGATAGCAAATTTCTTATTTTTGGAATAATTCAAAGAAGCCCCCAAGGGTGTTCTAGAGGGGATTCCTGCAAGGGGTGGGAAGTTACGTTAGGTCACCCTCCGGTCCTTTCCAACACAAAGAGCAGATGATTTCATGATCTAGAAGAATGTGGGATTGCTTCTTGGCCGTCTGGCTCCGATGGCCCAACCCCCCTCCGCGTTGCCCTGCCCAGTGTTTCCCAAGAGACAGATGTGTGACATCAGAGGTGGAAGTGTCCCTGCACACTTCTCTTCCTTGCCGGCATGGCCAGCCTTGGGGGGTGCGAGGGAGCTGGGACCAGCTACCACTGCCCAGCCTTTGTCCCCGATTTCATGTCCTAGGGGTCCTTCTGGAGCCTGCCGCTCCGGTTCGTCCCTCCATCAATTCATTTATTTAACCTGCACTTCGGATGGAGAGGGAGGGGTGCGCTCCCGTGACTGTGGGTCTAGGGCTCCGCACTTCCCGCCTCTGAGCGGACATTTCCTAGATTAGGATGCCGGCTGAGTCCGTGTCCTGCAGGACAAGCACAGGGAAGGAGCAGGAGAGAGGGCGGACTGTTGATTTGTCCCGTGGTACAATGGGGAGGGGCTAGCTTTCTTCCTTTTTCCGTCTGGAACATCACGGAGTCATTCACTTTTCATTATTGGAAAGTTGCTTCGAGAAATCGAGACAGAAGCGTGTTCAGACTCCGCTCACCGTCTCTGCGTTCAGAAAAATGGCCCTTGAGAGCAGGAGGCTGTCCTGGGGGTTCTGTGCGCTCCGAGTGGGTGGAACCTAGAAAATAAAAGTGGAATTACTGACCACGGTTTTCAGGGCATTAGTCATCGTGATTAAAACAGGAAGTCAGACATATAATTGGAGGAAAGAGCAGTCACGGTCTCACTATCGACGGGGTGGCCACTTACGGGATACGTATTCGGAAAGCTCTATTCTCCCTGTAAGCCAATAATGATAATTTAAAAATTGTAATGGAGAAGAAAACATTTCATCCATAGTAACAACAAAATGCATAAAAATTTTTCACAAAAAATCAGGCAGGACCCAAAGTGAGAAATATTGATGGCTCCATGAAAGGCATAAAAGATGACTTGTTCTCGGGTAAAAATTGTACTTTACTTAATTTTAATTTAACACAGAAAAAGACTTAACTATTGGAAAATGTCCGTTCTTCATCCATTTTCTATAAATTCGGTGCACTTCCAAGCAAATTTCCGTGAGCTTTTTCTTTTTTGGAGATTTTTTTTTTAAGATTTTATTTATTTATTTGACAGAGAGAGAGATCACAAGTAGGCAGAGAGGCAGGCAGAGGGAGAGGGGGAAGCAGGCTCCCCGCCGAGCAGAGAGCCCGATGCGGGGCTTGATTCCAGGACCCTGAGATCATGACTTGAGCCGAAGGCAGATGCTTTAACCCACTGAGCCACCCAGGCACCCCTGTTTTTCTGTTTTTAATGCAATTCATACTTGTCCCTGTTATTATTTGTTTCCTTCCTTTTCCTTGCTTTGGGTTTAATTTGCTCTTTTTTTTTCTAGTTTCTTAAGGCAGATGCGTAGATTATTTATTTGAAAACCATCTTCTTTTATAACATAAACATTTAATATCTCTAAACTTCCCTCTAAGCACTGCTTTACTGGCATCCCACAGATTTTGATAAGCTGTATTTTCATTTTCCTTCCATTCAAAATATTTATAATTTCCCTTGTGATTTACTTTGTGACCCAGGGATTATTTAGAAGTATGTTGTTTAATTCCCAAATATTTAGGGGGATTTCGTAAATATCTTTCTGTCATTAATTTGTAGCTTAATTCCGTTATGGGCAGAGAACATACTTTGTATGATTTCAATTATTTTAGACTTTTTTTGTTATGTGACTCAGGATATGGTCTACGCTGATGAAGGTCCGTGTGCACTTGAGAAGAAACTGTATTCTGTTATTGGACAGAGTGCTCTAGAAGTGTAATTGGGTCAAGTTGGTTGCACGTCGGTTGTTCAGATCTTCTGTATTCTTGGTGATTTTCTGTCTACTTGCTTTATCAATTACAGAAAGGGGAGTGTTGACATCTCCCAGTATAATTTTAGAATTTGTCTGTTTCCGCTTTCACTTCTATCACTTATTTCTTCACCTGTTTTCTTTTTCAACTCAAGAACATGTGTTTTTCCCTCTGACTTTATCTCAAGGCCGTAACTAGACTGTCGGCGCACTCCCACCCCACCTGGGGAAGGGCTGGTACCGTGAGTGCGATAAAGCCGATATGAACAGTTGGAAGGATTGGAACCGACCTCAACTGACAAAGAGCAACTTCCATCTAAATTAACACAAAAATGTTTAGTAAAAAAGGGGGGTAAGGTAGGGGGTAATGGGGGTTTCCTATGGAACAAGATCTGCACATGTCATCAGACTCGCTCAGGCCTGGCCATAGTGTGCCAAATCGGGGCAGGATTACTGCAGGACAAGACTTATGACACAGCGTACTATTCGCACCTGTGCTCCAAGCCCACCCCCTGCCCCCTACCGCTGCCAACTCTGCTGTTTCCCAGCCTGTCGGGCCTGCTGACAGAGGGGCATGTGGATCTTCTCTCTAACCCAGTCTTTGTTTTAAGGCTGGGACGTCTGGGCATCCGCTTGGTAAGGAAGGCTGAGGTCCGCCAGATCACCGATAAGATCGAGCAACTGACTGATCTCATATGCGACAGAGGGACTATTGATTCACATGTTCTTCGTACATTTTACATTCATTCATTCACAGATTCATACTCCGCATGAGTTCTACCTCACACCAGCAAACTGGTGCGAGATACCCCACCAGACTCTCTCCCTGCAGCCGCTGCCCACGCGCCCTGGCACACGGGCTCGGCCCCAGCGCTGCCTCCTTCTGCACGCATTTTCAGTCTCTGCCGTTAGGGGCCTGCACATTTAGGATTGTGATGTCTTCTCCATGAATCGGCCTTCATGGCCATATATTATTCCTCTTTATCTTTGGCAGTTTTCCTTGTTCTGAAAGTATTTTGTCTGATATCAATATAGCTACTCTAGCTTTCCTTCCTGATATAAACAGCTTTATTGAGCTATGATCCCTATACCATAAAACTCATTTAAACTATGCAATTCAGTGGGTTTTTTTTAGTATAGTCACAGAGTGTGAAAACATTGCATAATCAATTTTATAACGCTTTTGTACCCTCAAAAGGAACTCTGTACCCATTAGCAATCAATACCCATGTCCCTCCTACTCCTCTCTGAGCCCTAAGCAACCACTAATCTGCTTTCTAACTCAATAAATTTACCTATTTTTGACACTTGATAGAAAAGTAATCATACAATTTTGGGGTTTTTTTGTGTGTGTCTGGCTTCTTTCACTTGTCATAGTATTTTCAAGAGTCATCCTTATTATACCATGTGTCAGTATTTCATTACTTTCTATGGCTGAATAATATTCCATGGTATGGACGTATTTTATTTGTCATTTCATCAGTTGATGGACATTTGGGTTGTTACCACTTTTTGTTTATTCTGAAAAATGCTGCTAGAAAAATTCATGTACAAGTTTTTGGATGAACATAGGCTTTCATTTCTTTTGGTTATATACCTAGAAATACAATTGCTAGGTCATATGAGAACCCTGTGTTTAAACTTATGAGTAGCTTTCTTTTATTTTTAAAAATTTTTTAAAGTTTTTTTTTTCTTTTTTAAGACTTTCTTTATTCATTTATGAGCGAGAGAGCACAATCAGGGAGGAGGGGCAGAGGGAGAGGGAGAAGCTGTCTCCCCGCCGAGCTGGGAACCCAATGTGGGGCTCGATCCCAGGACCCTGAGATCATGACCTGAGCTGAGGGCAGTCGCTTAACCAACTGAGCCACCCAGGCACCCCTAGTAGCTTTCTTTTAATTAATGCTTTCATGATATGTTTTTCCATCCTCTAACTCTTAGCCTTTTTATGTCATATTTGAAGTGGATTCTTTGTAGATAGCATATGGTTGGATATTTTAAAAATTCAATCTGACAGTCTTTTAATTTATGTTTGACTATTTACATTTATTTATTTATTTATTTATTTATCTATTTATCTATTTTTAAAGATTTTATTTATTTGACAGAGAGAGACACAGTGAGAGAGGGAACACAAGCAGGGGGAGTGGAGAAGGAGAAGCAGGCTTCCCGCTGAGCAGGGAGCCCAATGCGGGGCTCGATCCCAGGACCTTGGGATCATGACCTGAGCCGAAGGCAGACACTTAACAACTGAGCCACCCAGGTGCCCTATTTACATTTAATGTAATTATTGATATGAGTGAATGTAGGTCTAGCAGTTTATTAATTTGTTTTTTTGTTTGTTTCTCTGTTTTGTTTTTTTGCTTCTCTTTCTTCTTTCCTACCTTATTCTGGATTATTTGAATATTTCTTTTAGTATGCCATGTTAATTTGCTTATGGGCTTTGATTATATTTCTTTGTACCATTTTTAAGTGGTTGCTCCAGAGATTACAATATACATACCTACCTAGGGTTTTATCCCATCTACTTATGGTTAATAGTTTACCACTTCAGGTAAAAGGTAGAAAACTTATGATCATAGGTATTCCTGCCTTTCCCCATGCTTTGTGTTGAGCTTGTCAGAAGTACTTATCTACATACATCAAAAACATCATCAGAAAATGTTATAGTTTTTCCTTTCAGCTCTCATTCATAGTTTAAAGAACTAAAGAATACTTAATAGATTCATCACTCCTTTTTTTTTTTTTAAGATTTTATTTATTTATTTGACAGAGAGAGAGAGAGATATCACAAGTAGGCAGACAGGCAGGCAGAGAGAGAGGGGGAAGCAGGCTCCCCGCTGAGCAGAGAGCCCGATGCGGGGCTCCATCCCAGGACCCTGAGATCGTGACCCGAGCTGAAGGCAGAGGCTTTAACCCACTGAGCCACCCAGGCACCCCAAGAGTCATCATTTCTGTTGCTCTTCCTTTATTCCTAAAGTTCCAAGTTTCCCTGTTATTTTCCTGTCAGTTGACTATCTTTCCCAGCATGCCTTTTACAGAACGTTTACTGGCATTGAATTCTAGTTTTGTTTCATTTAATAATGTCTTTACTTCGTTTTTATTTCTGAAGAGTGTTTCTACTCTAGAATTATGGGTTAATGGTTATTTTCTTTCAGCACTTAAAAAATGTTGTTCCACTGTTTCCTGGTATCCAGTGTTTCTGATGAGAAATCTCCAATCTTTTAGATCATGGTTCCCTTATATGTAATATATGCCTTTTCTCTGGCTTTGGTTCCAGGATTTGGGCTTCCCTATAGTAAGTTCTGGAAATAAGGAGGGAAAAAATTCAGGAAGCTCATCACCTTATTGGTTGTTCAAATTTTTAATTCTGCCCCCCCAACGCACCTGCTGTTTCTGACTTGTTGGGGTTCCCACATAGTTGCTTCAGGTGTCTGTTCAGGGTTTGGTTGTGCTGAGAGGGAAGAAGGACGGGGTTTGTCCTGGCCCGGGGTCCCAGGAAATGTGTAAATGTCCAAACTGTGCATAACGAGGCAGGAGTAGAGAAGGAAAAATTAAGAAAGCAGAAATGACCTCACATATCAAATGAGGACTGTCAGAGGAAGCATTTTAAGTCAGTGGGGGAAAGTAAGATTTTGAGACAAGTGGCTGGCCATTTAGGGTAAAAAGTGGGATCCACATCCAACTTCTTATATCAAAATAAATTTAGAAGAGAACAAAATATTTACATGTGAAACACAGACACAGACTACTTGAGGAGAATTGGGGTGAGTGTTTTATAATCTTGGGGTGGAGGAATCTTTTATGACCATGACACGAAGTCAGGAAACACTAACTAAAAGCTTCATAGATCTGATTCCCTGAGAATCGAAAAGCTCTGTACAGAAAAGCGAAACAAAATGCCATTAACAAAGTGAAAACGACAAGCCAAGAAAGCATGTTTGCAATACGTGACAAAGAATAAAGGTCTCTTTTTTAAAACCTACAAATTACTAAAGAGCACGGTCAAAGTGAGCAAAAGAAATGAAAGGCAATTCAAATAAGAAGTCACAAAATGGACTGTAATGATAGTTTGTGAAAAGATATATTTTGCCCACCTGACTACTGCTCAGGAAGGGGCAGATGACAATACTAAGATACCTTCTGTTTGTGGGATTGGCACATAGCCATGTGTTGGCCTGTGTTGGTCAGGGTGCAGGATAATGGGGACTTTCATGCATCATCGGCGGGAGCATAAAATTTCCATAACCCCTCTGGAGGGCAATTTGGGAAAATGTTCAAAAACTTCAAGTGTATATTCTTCCACACAGTAATCAAGATCTAGAAACTTCTTCTGGGAGGTACCTGGACACGTTCACAAAGTGAATGGGCAAGGATGACCACTGCAACATTGTTTTTTATAGGGAAGAATTGGAAGCAACTGATATTGTTCGATATGGGGGGGGGGCTGGTTAAATAAACTATGGTTTATCCACACCCTGGGATATCCACCAGCCTTTGAAAAGTATACTATAGCTAACTGTACTCTTTAGTAGCAAGTAATTGCCGCATATTTTGCTGAGTAAGAAAAGTACAAACATAATTATTCCATTTGTGTAAATGTAATCCTATCCATCCATCCATCCTCCATCCATCCATCCATCCACCCATCCACCCATTCACCCATTCACCCATCCACCCATCCACCCATCCACCCACCCACACATCCATCCATCCATCCATCCAACCATCCACCCACCCACACATCCATCCATCCATTCATCCATCCATCCATCCATCCATCCATCCATCCATCCAACCATCCACCCACCCACACAT
>CM052888.1:2483038-2513711 GCA_028534135.1 Potos flavus | reverse complement strand
CATCCATCCATCCATCCACCCATCCACCCATCCATCCATCCACCCATCCACCCATCCACCCATCCACCCATCCACCCATCTTCCCATCCATCCATCCACCCATCCATCCATCCACCCATCCATCCTTCTATCCATCCATCCATCTATCCATCCATCCAACCATCCTTCTATCTGTTCTTCCTTCCATCCAACCATCCATCCATCCATCCACCTATCCATCCAACCATCCATCCATCCATCCACCCATCCATCCATCCATCCTCCATCCATTCATCCCTCCCTCCCTCCCTCCATCCATCCATCCATCCTTCTACATCCATCAGAATAGCAAGGGGTTTGGAAAAATGTTAACCAAATGTTGGTGGTGTTTATACTGGGTGGTTGAATTTTTTTTTTTTTAAGATTTTATTAATTTATTTGAGAGAGAGAGAGCAAGAGAGCATGAGAGGGGAGAAGGTCAGAGGGAGAAGCAGACTCCCAGTGGAGCTGGGAGCCCGATGTGGGATTCGATCCGGGGACTCCGGGATCATGACCTGAGCCGAAGGCAGTCGCTTAACCAACTGAGCCACCCAGGCGCCTGGGTGGTTGAATTTTGAGGAAATTTTTTTCCTTATGTTTTTCTGCACTGTGGAAATTTCCTATAAGTATCTTTTATCTGTATAAAAAGTAAAACCAATTTTAATAGGGGGCTACCCTAAAATAAATCAATGGTAGAGAGCAGGGAAACAAAGGAATAAGTAAATGAAAACAAACAATTTAGAGAATTACATGGAAATTTATCTTTATGTCCTCTTCGACTCCTCAAAAAATTTTTGTTAAGTTTTTTATTTCTTTAAGTAATCTCTACATCCGATGTGGGGCTCAAACGACCCCAAGATCAAGTCTCACGCTCCACCAATGGAGGCAGCGAGGAGCCCCTCTGCAAATTTTATTTACTTTTTTTTTAACAGAAAATGCTAACTCTTAATTCTCCCACAGAAGGCAAAATATATTTACATCTGATTTTTTTTTTTTTTTTTTTGCATGAGTTCAAGGAAACAGCAACTTCATTTCCCCCCAATCCCGCATTCCTTGCTTAGCTGCTGACTCAACATGTCAGAATTGGAAAGTTTTCGTTTTCATAAGGTTAATGTTTATCATTGAAAGAGTACATTTTTCCCTATTGCTGAATATGTCTTTAAACTTTTTCATTGTGATAAAATACACCCAACACAAAATGTCCCATTTTTAGCCATTTTGAAGGGTTCAGCTCAGTGGCATTCGACACACACTGCTGTGCAGCCGTCCCCACCATCCAGTCTCCGGAACTTTCTCCTCTTCCTGAACCGAGGCTCTGTCCTCATGAAACAGCGGCTGCCCTCCCCTCCCCCAGCCCTCGTAACCACCATCTGCTTTCTGGATCTATGGATTTGCCTATTGTATGTTCCTCATCCATGTGGCCCCGGACAGCCCTTGTCCTGTGTCTGGTTTCTTTCTAGCTCATCCACGTGTAGCACAAATCACGATTGCATTCTTTTTTAAGGCTGAATAATATTCTACCAAATGGGTGGACCACCTTTTGTTTGTGCATCTGTCGACGGACATTTGCATAATTTCTGCTTTTGGCTGTTGTGAATAGTGCTGCTGTGAGCACGCGTATACAGATGTGATGACCGATTTTTTAAAAATATTTTATTTATTTATTTGATAGAGAGAGAGAGATCACAAGTAGGCAGAGAGGCAGGCCAAGAGAGAGGGGGAAGTAGGCTCCCTGTTGAGCAGAGAACCTGATGTGGGGCTCGATCCCAGGACCCTGAGATCATGACCTGAGCTGAAGGCAAAGGCTTTAACACACTGTGCCACCCAGGCGCCCGTAATGACCGATTTTTAAAAGGCATAAACCCATGAAAGATACAGCGTACAGGGGAAGGAAAGGCGAGGGGCAGGTTGGGGATCCCAAGCTCCCCTTTTCCATTCTAAGTGGAGGACAGACTCAGGCACGCGCACCTAGAGATAGCTATCTGAGATGCTGGCGGGAAAAAAACTTTAATAAAAATTAAAATAAGCAAAGGCTTGATGGCAGAGCTAAACTTTTGTAATCAAAGAATTTTGGTTCATTTCCAGCGTAAGAGAAATGATAACCCGCTCATCAAGATCTCGGAAACTTGAGTGGAGCATTTTACCTTTTCCCGACCCACAGTCACCCCTGCTGGGTCGTGTGACTCAGAAGGAAGCACATTCTCCCGGGTCACGCTCAGCCTATCCCGGGATGTGCAGGAAGGAGCCTAGTTCCTTGCTGGAGCCACAGTCCATGTCAGCGAGGTCAGCATCTTTAGAGCAAGATTTTTTGAGAAGTAACGAAGAGTGTCACATGTTTTTACCAAAAACAAGTCTAGAATGGATTTCAAAACATGATCCTGGAGATTTCCCCACCAACACCATTCAACCTCCCCCGACCTACACCTCCAGGAGCAATCCCAGGAGGTCTTCTGGGAGGTGGTGTGCTTGGCAGGTCTTTGCATTCTTGATGACAGGCTCGGCAATTATAACAACAGCTTTTCTGAAAGGGGAATTTGCAACTTGGCATTCTCGACACAGTGAATGCTAAATTGTAAATGGATTAAAATTTTCCAAGAGGGGGTACACATTGAATATAAATTGAAGGGGGACACCAAGAGAGCTTGAAATATGACAGTGTTGTGGGTTAGTAGAGCCAGATGGATGGACAGGAAGTGACTTCCAGGGACCACGTCCTTAGCGCACCTCTTCCGGCATGGTTGCAAGCACCCCTCAGTTTCTTCTGGTGTCGAGGAGGGCCCCTGATCGCCCCGTCCCCTGCAGGGCTGACCTTCGGGTCGGGTGGGGGGCCTGCGTGCTGCTGTCTTCAGCAGCTGCCTAGAGCACAGCCCTCTGCTGCGCTCTCTGCTCCCAGACTGAGTGCACCGTGGGATGAAGACACAGCACGGCCCCTTTCGGGGGATCAATCGGAGGGATCTTGGGTGGAATTTATATAAAGATAACCGTGACTTAGAGAAGGCACTCATAAAAATCGATCACGTTGCGGGGATCATAACCTTTCTTTTCTCATCCTGTGTCCTTGGATATCGTGCAGGGGACCGAGAGCCCCAGATGTCCCTAACGACTGCGCGACCACTCACGTGGAGGATCCCGGTTTCTGGGCTTATCAGAGCCAGTTCCTAGGGCAGAATGTGGGGGGGACTGAGAGGCCTCCCGGGACCCCAAAATACTTCCCTAAGTCCCTCTGCCTGAGGTCTTGTCCCTATTAGAAGGCTTTGTTTGGTTCGGGGCATCCAGCCTCTGCTGAAAAGGCCGACTTCGTGGTTGTTTGGGAGGGCAGCCCAAAGAGCAGGACGCGGGCTTTGGGCTCTGACGACCCCGGTGCCGGTCCCCGCCCTGCGCCCACACCGTGTGGCGCTGACCGCTCCTCCGGGGCTCGGCGCAGGGGGGAGGGTCGGGCAAGGCAGGGCGTGGGCTTCGCCGCTGGAAAGCAACGTGGCCCTCACGCCGAATTTAACATTATCTAGAAGCTACATTAGAGAAGTAAAAAGAAGGAGGTGAAACAAATTTTAATAATATTTCTCATGTCACCCAGTCGGTCGATGTAATCAATAGAAAAGTTACTGATGAGATCGTTCACGTTCTTTTTTCTCGAACGAAGCCTCCAAACCCTGGTGTATTTCACGCCTTCGGAGCGTCTCCATTCACAGCAGCCGCATCCCCGGGGCTCAGTCTCCGCTCCTGGAGGCCACCCACATTCCAACTCATGCTTTGCATGCCGCCCCCCGGGCTTTCACCCCGACTTCCCCTTCTGCTCTC
Organism: Potos flavus; assembly: GCA_028534135.1. Lineage (NCBI taxonomy): Eukaryota > Metazoa > Chordata > Mammalia > Carnivora > Procyonidae > Potos > Potos flavus. The sequence goes on along the minus strand of CM052888.1, from coordinate 2,509,895 downwards.
AGCTTGTAAGGGGCTCATGTGATTAGATTCGACTCACCCGATAAGCTTCCCTTTGATTCACTCAAAGTCAATCGATTAGTAATCTTAATTACAAAATCCCTTTTGTCATAACACGTATGATCAGGGCATGACATCCCGTGGCCTTCGCAGCCCCAGGGGATTAGGGTGGGAGGTCCTGGGGGCCGTTTTCAGGGGCGTCCACCTCGTTACTGCAAGTCGAAGGGGATGGACGCATGAGGCTCCGTCAGCGGCCGGCTCTCCTGCTTACGTGGCCTGGACGTCCCAGCAAGGTTGGCGGGGCCGGGGGAGGCCGCGGCTCTGTAGAGAGCACCGGTCGTCGGATCTGGGGCTGATTCTGGGAGTTCTCTCTGTTTCTCTGAACTAATAATCTTCCCAAGCACGCGACCAAGGGCAACTGGGCTCCCGTTCTCCCAACCAAGTCTGCAGACCAGGGGACACCGTCGTCTGATGCTAGCACTTTTGGTCCTTTTGGGTTTCTGAGGTTGAACGTGGTGGTGATTTTAGGGCAAGGTTCTCTGGAATGGTTTGGAAGCAAAAGCGATGTTTGTGGCAAGACTGGTCATCACAGTCTTTCTTCCCGCAGTTGGGGTCTGAGCAGACCCTGTTTTGGGGGACCCGCTGGGGCCCTTGGGAAGCCTGTCCCCTGAGATACATGGGCTGCGATGCTGTCCTGCCCTTTACAAGCAAGTTAAGGGGAAGGTGTGTCACAGAACAGTTGGGTGTTCCTTTGTCCCTATAAAATGGCGTTGTTTAAGGCTTCACATCAGTCACTTGGCCCTAAAGCGAGGCACTGCGGTCCAGCCTGAATGTCCCGGGCACGAGGCCTCAGGGTACGACCGCATCTGGGGCAGAACGTAGGCATTTGCCAGAATGGGCTCGAGGGACAGGTGGCCCCTCCCTGGCCAGTGGCTGTTCTCAAGGCATTCTGGTACCGGGGAGTTGCTAAATTAGCAGGGTTACCTGATGGGGACCAACACCGATTCATTCTCCACTGAGAGCCATAGAATTTCTCCTCATTCCTCACCTAGGGCCCATGGGGTCCAGAGAGCAAGGGGTACCTCAGTAGGATTGGTTTCTTCGTCAACCCTACAACTTGCATTCTATGCCGTTCATAAGCATTATTCCTGATGGGGCCCGTCAGGCCTCACCAGATTGCCAAAGGAGTCTGTTCAAGGGTCCTGGGGCCACCATAACGAATGGCCAAAACCTGGGTGGCTGAAAGCAACAGGAACATGTTCTTTCCCGCCTTCTGGAGGCCAGAAGTCTGAAATCAAAGTGTCGGCAGGCTTTGGAGGAGAGCCCACTCTGCGCCCGTCTCCCAGCCTCTGGTGGCTGCCGGCGACCCTGGGTATTTGTTGCTCAGACTGTGTCCCTCGGACCTCTGTCCCAGGCGCCCGTGTCCTCTGTTCTGACAAAGACACCTTCGATCCTGGATAATCTCATCTTGAGATCCATGATTTAGTTACAGCCTCAAAGACCCCTTTTCCAAAGAAGGCCACCCGCCCCCCTGGTCCTGGGTCTTAGGGTGTGGAGGTATCTCTTTGGAGGGTCACCACTGATCCCACCGTGGAGTCCCCGATACAAAATGACGTTAAGAATCCTCAGGATCTTCCTAGAGGATGACTGATCTCTCCTGTCAGAACTTCACCTTTTCATGATTTTTGCTGCTGTAACTCGCATTCCTGACTTGCAAAGCAAAAATGATGATGCTTCCCCATACCCGCCCCCTCCCCCGCCCTCCTTAAACAGCCTCTGAACGGGATCAAATTATAGTGGGGACAGACAAGGGTGCCTTTTTCCTTGTTTTACGCTCACAAACGGTTTAATCAGGATTAAACACATCCAGTTTAATCCACTGGATGGAGACGACTTGACATCTCTCCCACGTACCTTTGATGGTGGGACACTCGATAAATGCTTTTTTGCCAGGAGGAAACTCCCTCCACGCCTGGGATGGTACCTCTCAGCTTTGGGCTTGGTTTCAAGTCTGACACCCACATCCCCCGTCCCCCCGCCACTTCTCCCGAGACACTGGAAACCACTGCGGGGTCAGGGCTGTCTGGGCTCCCTGTCCTTTACAAGCCGCTTTCTCCCATGTGACTCCGTGGGGGCCGCCGTGATGGTTCTCCTCCTGCTCACGTGGCCCCATTGCCCTGCTCTTCTGCTCTCAGCTGAAATGTCACCTCCTCCGAGCCGCCCAGCCACCCTTTCTGTCCCGAAGTCCCTCGCATTTTCTCTTCTCTTTTTCCTCCTTTGTCCTTTCCTGACCATGTTTGCACGGCGAGGAGACAGGCAACCTCAATGCCTTTGAATGACATAATTTTTAAATTTCCTCCAGTCAAAACCAGAAGAGAGAAGTGGAAAACGCTGGGTGAAAACCGTGTCATTCGTTCGCTTAGGACACGCGCACAGTGAAATTTGGGTGATTTCAGTTTGGACGTTCAGGGATAATTATTCCAAACTAGCACAGGCGCTAAACGTTGACCCTGATCCTGAGCTGGAGACGTTTCCATCCCCCGGACCCCCCGGGGCTGTTTTGTGCCGGTTTCTGCTCATGTCTTCTTGACTTGACTCAGAGCTCACATGCCATCAAACCCACCGTTTTAAAGTGTACAGTTTGGTGGCTTTTAGGATGCTCCCAAGGGGGGCCCAAGTGATGTGTGGGGTGCTTGGCTCTTGCAGAAGCAAACGATTCAAAAAAATTTTTTCCCCAGTGTGGAATTTGTGTAGTGTTTATTGAGGTATTGAAAGCACATTAAAAAACATCGGGGCTGTGAACACCGAGTGTTTTCTACATGCAGTCGGGTTTAGGGGGGGATACGTGAGAGGGCCGGGCCGGGGGCAGAGACGCTGCCCTGCGGGACAGCTGGGGGAAGCTGTGAGCCAGGGAAAGGAGAACTGGCTCTATGGAAACCCCCAGGTTCACGGTCAGGGAGATCAACCACCCACGGAAAACTTTCTGAATGACATAATGAATTCTTTTATCCTGTCGCCAACCTGAGATGAAGATACCCACCGAACTCGTCACCCCGCGGCCTTCCCGGGGGCCAGCCATGTCCCAGCACGTCATGTCCCCGCGTGTCACGTGCCTGCGGGCTTTGGCGCGTCCAGCCCGTCTCTGCACAGCTCCCCCACTTCCCGCCACATCCCTTCCTCTCCCGCCTGTAACCTGGACTCTGGTTCTCTGGGACCCACGCCGTCCCCTGGGCCTGCTCGACAGGCCCGCGACCAGTCTGCTCCTTAGACGCTCAAGGCAACACACAATCCAAGAGACGAAGCCAGGCTTTCTGCCTCCCCAGGGACCCCGGCCCCATTCTTCTCCCACTCGGGTCTTTCCTCCCTCTACCTGCAACAAGCCTCTCTCGAACTTTAAGGCCCATTTCAAATGTGGCCTCCTCCATGAAGGCTTTCTTGATTGTTCCCATTGGGGTCAATTTGAGGCAGCAGGTAAGGTCTCCTTCCTTCCCTTCAAAGAACCGGGTTTTCTCCTCCTCCCATTGGATGGCTGGCTGACCTTGTGAGCCTTGCTGCCTCTAGGTTTCTGCATGTGGCCCGTGGGGGTGCTGGTGCTCAGCCTGCCCCCTCCCCCCCGCCAGATCACCGAGGAACTCCAGCAAGACGCCCGCGAGAAGGAGCTTCATGGACTTTACCAGAGCGTGCCGCACGTGTGTGTTGCTGTCTTTCCCCTGGATGCCCGCGCGCTGGCCCCGCCTGGGTCCTCACCACATACACGGTTTGCTTTGAATTATAGTGATTGTGCACCTGTCCAGTCGTCCCCTCTAGAGAGGCCCCAGATGTCCTGGGAGAGGAGGTTATGGTCATCCTTCTTTGTTCCTCTGGATCATTTAGTCTATACTGTGTGTGTGCGTTTTCAAAGCACGTTAAAAAGTCAGTCCGGGGTCAAGGAACAATGTACAACGCCCTCCCTGTCCTAGCTGGGCCGTGTCCGTGTCCCCGGTGAGCACAAGGATTCTGGCCCGACTCTTCACACCTGGTTCCCATCTCTGGATTGTCCTTGGGATTTCTGCTTCTGGTGTAAGCCCTTCTGGCTGCTGGCTCTCACTCCCAGACGCCTCCTCGGGCATACGTCATGTTTCTATGTGTACGGGGCAGTTTCGGGGCTGACCCCGTGGCTTCCTGACATTCTGTCTCTCCCTGGGTTGCCGCCGCATCCCCCTCAGTCCCAGCTGCTCTGTGACAGGACTGGACATTGTGGCAGGGCACACCCTCCGTAGGACTGGGCAACACCGTCTTGGCTCTTCTCTGTGGTGTTGTGTTTTCCCATCCATGAACATGGTATGGTCTCTACTCAGTCGTGTTTGCTTCCAACAACCGGGCACTTTCTGGTTCATAAATGGCCCCCTCTCGCTGTGTCCTCACATGCTGGAGAGGCAAGAGGTCCCTCTGGAGCCTTTCATAGAGGCACCAACCCCATTCACGGAGGCTCTGTCCTCGTGACCTAACTACCCCCAAAGGGATTAGGCTTCAACATGTGAATATTGGGAGACATGCATTCATGGAAGTTCACGTGCCGAGACAGTAAATAAACCCAACCAAGCAGCAAATGAGGAGGGGAACACGTAAGGACAGTCTGTAGGGGAAGGAAGTCTGGCACCCTTTGCTCGAGAGGGTGACCTGCCTGTTCACCGCGGGGGAGTCTCAGCACGCCTCAGCAGCACACACCATCTCTCCAGAGTCCTACCTCCTGGGATGACACAGGTTTTCCATTTACTCACACCTGAGAGAGAGGCCCTGGAAATTATTCTACGAGGAGATAGTCCCAAACGCTCAGGGGCCCTGAGAGCAGCCCCAAGACTTGGAGGCCAGCGGAAGAGGGTATGCACAGCTCCTGAGGCTTGGTGTGACCTTGGGTCACCCTTGCACACACGTGGCCTTCGCGCCCGCTCCTGGAGAGGAGGGGAAGCAGGTGTTGTTCGCACACGTCTCTAGCTTGGCTTGCAAGCAGTGATGCGTCTGTTCGCAGGAGCGGGCGACAGGGGTGCAAACAAAGAGCTCCGAGCAAGGAGAAGGCTGTCAGGAAGGAAATGACTAACTTGTAAAGAAATTTCGGCCCTTCATGTCCTCTCCCAAGTGCCTCCCCACCCAGTTCCCGGTTGGCCTGCATCGGAGCTTTAGCCCAGTTCTGCCTGGGGAAATGCAGGCTGGAGATCGGGAAGAAATTGGAGCGCCCAGTTAATTCAACCCTTCACTCTTCCGGAAGGGGAGACAGAGGCGAGAATTCTCCCCCGAACCCCGCCCCAGCTGCACCTGCGTCCCTGAGCAAAGCAACATGGAGGAGTGGGAATGGGGCTTGAGGTTCAAGAGCCTTCGGCCTCCCTGAGCCTCACCGTCCCCATCTGCCAGATGGGAACGATCATACCTGTCCCCCAGCGTTGTTTGGAGGACCACGTGAGAAGGTCTGAGAGCAAGTGTTTGGTAAAAGAGAAAGCAAATTGCAGATCGAAGTTGCTACTGCCCGTCCCACTCAGGTCTGGGCACGTCCAGCCCTTCCTCTTTGTTTTCGGGGTGGAGTTCCAGAAGGCAGCAGTGGCCGCCGGGGGTCCCCGCTCTGCACCCCGGCCTTGGGACCCAGCTCTGCCTCATCTCTTCTCTGTGTCCCTGCTCTGCCGCCAGCGATGTGGCACGTTACAGACAGTCATGTGATTACAGCAGAACTGATTACGGCCCAGTGTGGACTTCACACCCCACCGGGCTGTGGCCTCTGGTCACGAAATACTCACGGACACCCGTTAGTGATAACGAATCGAACTGGAATCATGATTTTTTTTTTAATACTTATTTAAGTAAGCTCTACTCCCAGTGTGGGACTTGAACTCATGACCCCGAGCTCAGGAGTCTCATGCTCTCCCCACCGAGCCAGCCAGGAGCCCCTGGAATCCCGTCTTAAACTCCCAAGGGACCTGGGGCGTGTAGGATTAAGCAGCGCTCTCCCGATAGGGGGGAGGGAGGAAGACTTCCCCCCCAAATCTGCCACGGCCCAGGATGCACCCGTTCCCTCCACGGCTCACCCGTGGGCACAGGAGGGCACAGCCCATCCTTCAGGGGACTGAAGCCAACAGGAGCAAGGCCCGCAGGCGCACAAGCCCCGCGGGCGGGCGGCAGAAGTCCGAAAGGAAGGCTGTCCACCCACGGGGCTCGTTGTGAAGTCTTCCGCCCCATCTCTTAGGACCGGTGCGAGGACGGGTTTCGGGTGCACTGTTTTAAAAGTCTCTCTGAATCCTCAGAGCCTGTGGCTCTGTTTAGAGGTCAGTAATCGCTGCTGTGCTGTTTCTTTCCCCTGTGCTCACACCGTATGTTTATCAGAGAAGGCTCTGTTGCAAGCCGGCAAAGGTAACTTGGAGCCGGGGATGGATGAACTCGGTCTGGATTATTTAGCACCGCTGGTTGAGTGCACAGGTTCCCGGCCCCACCCCCCATGTCCTACGTGCCCCGTGTTACTTATGCGTATTACAATTTAAGGACATTCACCTACGGTACATATCAGAATGGATTGTTTCGGTAAACCAGGATTTCCTAGCAATAGCCCCAAATGTTACGATATTTTCAGTCTGTGTTTAGAACCCCTTTACACCAAAAAGCTGTTGTTTTTCAGGACTATTTTAAGCTCTTTTACTAGCAATCAGTTTGAGTATAAAATTTATATTTGAAAGGCAAAAAAAAATTATCGAATTGCTTACTGCGATTCTTTTTTTTTTAAATTAAGATTTTATTTATTTATTTGACAGAGGGAGACACAGCGAGAGAGGGAACACAAGCAGGGGGAGTGGGAGAGGGAGAAGCAGGCTTCCCCTTGAGCAGAGAGCCCGATGTGGGGCTCCATCCCAGGACCCTGGGATCACGACCTGAGCCGAAGGCAGACATTTAACAAATGAGCCACCCAGGCAGCCTAAAAAAGGTGGTTTTCTGAAAGCACTAGGGCAGGACCCTGGGGGCAGAAGTCTCTGTTCCTTCCGGGATTTGGAGGACCAGCTCATTGAATGCTGTGGGGTGGGGGGAGGTAAAGATAAGGGAAGTTCCAGATGATTTTCATATGCTAAAGGAGACTCACTGGATGCCAGAGGGCTGGCTATTGACATGCTAAGGTAGTTTTTCCATCTAGCAAAGCATTGAGACAGTCGGGAGCTCCCTGGAGGAACCCGATTCTCAGCCTCCTCCAGTATTTGCCCGTGGGCTGCGGGTTATAAGGACATTTAATTTTATCTCCATTTCCTTCTGCCTTTGTTTCCCACATCATTAGCAACTAACAAATAATCACCTAAATCCACCTTGAACAAACAGACCAGTTGATTCAGTTACAAGGGAAACCACAGCAAAGGACTTGGGTCAAAGTTCACATCTCCAGTGCAGTCGGAGTCTTAGCCAGTTTCTGGGTATTTCCTTCCCGGGGCCCTCGAGTCCTCCCTGACCTGCCACCTCGGCGAAAGCCCCCTTTTACTGGAAGACAGCCTCTTAGGTGAAGAAGCCGACCCCCCCGTGTCCCCGCACACACGCACGTGCACACACAGGGCACGCGCACACGCAGGCACACAGCCCCCGTGCATTGAACTACCCGACAGCTTGTGGCCATCTGTTGGGTGTTGCGTCAACTGATGCATGAATCTGTCCCTTATCTGGCGGGGTAAACTGCCAACTTTCCAGTTCTGGTTGGCTTTCCCAGGCGGGTCCCTTACTTCCTGCACCTGCGGCCCAGCCTTCCTTCTGACCTCACCGAAGGTCCATCAGCACTCTGCGCTTGAGCCAACGTCCCTGTCGCTTGCCTGCAGCCCGTCAGCTGCCCTTTGCCGCTGTTTTCATTTCTCGTACGAACCCTAAATACAGCAGGACGGGTCTTCTGGAGGTACGCGCCCGTGTGCATCCCCTCAGATCCAGACGCAGAACCTTGCAGCCCCAGGAAGGCTCCCCGGGGACTCACCGCAGTCGGTTCCCGCTCAGCCCCCTCCCCCGGCTCCCAGAGGTAACCTCGGTTCCCACCTCTGTCGCCTTAGTCCTGCCTGTTCTTGAACTTGGACGCATGAAAGCAGACCCCCGACTTTCTTCTGCCTTGGCTTCGTTCACTCATTCACTCAGTGCGACGTCCCGGAGCATCATTCTTGCTGGGGGCTAGTGATGCTTCGTTCCTCACTAGCGCCTGGTATTTCCTCGTGTGCACGGATCGTGTCTGGGCATGGCGTAGGCATGTTTTCCAAAGTGATTGTACCAGTTTGCACTCCTTCCAGCCGTGTGTGAACCTTCTCATCGTTCCACACCTCTCCCAACATTTGGTATATCGTCTGTCTTTTCATTTTAGTTATGCTGGTGGGTATGTAGTGGTATCTTACTGTGTTGTTGTTTTTTTTATAAAGATATTTTTTATTTATTTGAGAGAGTGGGAGAGAGTGGGCATGAATGGCAGGAGGGCCAGAGGGAGAAGCAGGCTCCCTGCCCGTCGCAGGGTTCGATTCCTGGACCCCGGGATCATGACCTGAGCCAAAGGCAGACACTTAACCGTCCGAGCCCCCCAGGCGCCCCTGACTGTGGTTTTCAATTTGCATTTCCCATGGTTTTCATCACCGGATCATGCACTTTCTGGCCATCTGGTTCGCGCCGACGTTGCGTCTTTCGGTAGACACAAGCATGGAAACTCAGAGCACGAACATGACCTCATACGTTAAGGGGACTTAATTTTGATAGTGTTAGCAGGACTGATTCAAACGCAGTGTCTGTTTTGACGCCCACGGAAACCACTTCAGGGACATGAAGGATCTCCCTCAAAGCCGAGCAGCTCTGTGCACGGATGTCACATTGCCTTGACCACGGCCGAGCACTCGGCCGGGCTCAGGGACGATGGGACAATGTGACACGCACAGACAGCCCTAGAGGCAAGTCAGGGCAGCGCATGGTCCCGGCGCCCGCCACCCACCGGAGCAGAGCAGTGCTGGTGCTCGTCCAGCATCCTTCCGCACAGGCCGTGTAGACGGCATTTCTGTGGCCGCCGTTGGTCCCACCGCATTTCTCCGAAAACGGCCGGTGATATCTGGCAGCACAGTTCGGGGCCCCCGCTGGGGGCGGAGATGCAATCTGCCGTTCTCTTTCTGGGGCATCGCACTTCTTCAGAGCCTGCATCTAAGTCATTTCTTGAAAACGGGTGTGGTGAGCCCCTCCCAACGTGGCGGCACTCTTCACGCTGCCTGGTAATGAGCATGACCTCCCGGCTTTAGTGACGTCCGCGCGTCCTGCTTCTCTTGCATGGTTGCTGCTTTCTCTGTCCAGTTTAAGGAATCTTGGCCTGCCCCCCTCACTGCTGTCTTGACGGCGAGGTTATTTTTTGGCCCGTGTCCTGGTGTGCCTGCGCTGCGTTTCTGACCCACGGCCTGCCCTGCCCCCCGCGTGGGGCCCATTCTCGAGAGCCTTCCTTATCTAGCCGCCCACAGGAGCGCCCCATGGAGGGGCAGGTCTCTTCCTGGGTCCTGCGCCTCTGCCTGCTTATCTGGGGCTCTTCGGCGGCCCACCCACAGTTGCAGTGTCGGCACCATGGCTTTGCAAGGAGCGGACCTTCTCTGATTTGGCGTTGCCGCCCTCTGGGGAGAACAATCGTGTCATTGCGTGGACGTGGTCTCAAGCAGAAGATTCAATTTAGCGTCAGTAGGACATCTCGAAGGGGATCGATTCCCTTCGAGTGGTCATGGAAATACGCAATCGGGGAAAAATGCCAAACGGTACCTGTTTCCTCCGCCCAGAGCTGTCCTTGGGGGGGCACTGGAGGCAAGCTCGGGAAGACAGAGGAGCCCGTCGGGGTCCATGTGGCCAACAGGTGCAGCGGGCCCTCCCGGGAAGCCGGCGCCCCACCTGCCCTCGCCCCCACCGCCTGTGAGCGCGGGCCCCCGGGGAGCCGGGGAGAGCACAGCTCGCCCTAGCTAACAAGCAAACGCAGGTGGCTATCGGCAGGCAGATGCCGCCGCGGGCTCCTTGGGAACACGTGCGGCAGCTTCTGTGCGTCAATAAAACCCTCGGAACTAGGAGCGGGCGCAGAAGGGAGTTACCGCAGCAAGGCTGAGACTGTGGTCCCCAGAAAGGCCGGCTGGCCAGGTCAGCCCTCAGCTGGTGTCTGGAAACTGGGATTTGGGGAGGGGGAGGGGGAGGGGGAGGGTCCCGCCCCCCCAGCACTGAGAAGAGTGGCTCCCGGGCCGACATTACGCAAACAACGTGCTTGATGCAGAGCACCTGCTTGCCTCCTGGGACTCAGGTTTGGGTCGGCCGGGCGGAGGAGGGAGCTCACGGGACTAGCTCTCGGGAAGACCCTGGTGCTCTGTCCCTAGCGCGCTTCCCCGGTGGGCAGCACTTCACGTGGTGTCGCAGCGCGTCGCTGGGGGATTGAGTGAGTCCTGTGTGACCCCCGGGAGGGGCCTCTGGACGCCGGCGCCTGCTCCCCCAGACACGGCCGGCGTGCCCGTGCCTTTGCTGCTCCTGCTTTGGGTCCTCGCCTTATAATCCATCGTGGCCGTGAGTACAGCTCTCTGGTGAGTCCGTGAGTCCTTCTAGTGAATTACTGAAACCGGGGGTGTTTTTGGAGAACCTCGAGTAAGGCGTATAAACAAGAACGTGCTTCCTGGGGCGCAAAGATGAACAGACGTTCTCCCAGCCTCCTCCCTGCTGTCCCCCGAGATTGCCGCTCACAACGAACTCACACGGGTCTATTTTACTAATTAATGAATTAATTAGACAGTGAGAGAGAGAGAGCATGTGAGCAGGGGCAGAGGGAGAGGAAGCGAAAGAAGCAAACTACCCTGCTGAGCAGAGAGCCCGATGTGGGGCTCGGTCCCAGGACCCCGGGATCATGACCTGAGCCGAAGGCAGGCGCTTCACCGACTGAGCCCCCCAGGCGCCCCTCACACATGTCTATTTAAGGCACCCCTTTCAGTGCTGTGCTAAGCAGGGGTGTCAAGCCAGAATAAGATTTTATGCTTTATCTTAAGGCGAATTCTGTGAAATCATTCATCAATGTGTACATCAGGTCCCAAATTATGTTACAAAGGTTTCAGTGTGGCTGGAGTCGTCCGTGTGCTGAAAATGAGGGTCAGAGGTTGGAGTAAGAAAAAAACATTAGGCTTGAGTTGGATCTTGCAGATGGCATAGCAGGCAGAATAATGACCCCCGAGACACCTGTGTCCTAATCTGTGGCTCCCGGGAACGTGTTGCTTTACCAGCAAAGGGAAATTATGGCTGCAGTTGGACCTGAACTTGCTAAGCAGCTGGCCTTAGGCAGGGAGAGTGTCCTGGATTGTGCAGGAGGGAGATGTGTGCACACCCCGTGTAATCACGGGGCACTTAAAGGTTTGGGTGCCTCGTAAAGGGCACACGCTTGCCTCTTGGAGCTCCGGAGGCTGGGAAGTCCACGAGGAAGGGGTCGGCGCATTCGGTGTCTGGCGAGGCGCCCTCGTGGCCAGTGCCGTCCCCATGGGGTTAAGATTTCGACATACGAATTTTGGGAGGCTGGGGGAACACAAACATTCCACCTATGGCCAGGGAGGCAGAAGAGAAGGGCAAAGTGATGTGATGTGGAAACTGGCCATCGGGGCTTTTAAGCCACAAGAAAGGGCCCTGAGGCCAGGACCACGGCTGTGCGAAGCTGGAAAGACAGAACACAGCTCTGGGGACACTTTGATCTTAGCCCCGTGAGCCCCAGGTTGGATTTCTGACCTGCGGAACTGAAAGTATACAATGTTACGGCAACCCTAGGAAATGCAGAGATTCGTGGAGGTTTTGTGTTTGGTGGATGAAGAACAGTAAAAGGCGGGAGCTGCAGGCTGTGACCCTGCTCATCAGAAGCACTGGGTGCCACCACCTGTTGATTTCCAGGGCGGGAGGCAGACGCCCCCCCCCCCCCCCCCCCGCAGGTGACTGTGGCCTCCAGCAAGCGCCTTTCCGAGCTCTCTCGAGCACTCCTCACTAAGCCTGGCTTAGAAAGTGCCAAGGAGAGGTGGGGACGGGAGAGTGAAAAGCTCCTCCCTGAGAAATCTCTTCGGCAGTTCCCTTACGGAGCCCCCAACCTCCCCAGGCCCCCCCCCGCCCCCCGTGGTCTCATGCAGCCCTCACTAATCCTAAGAGGCAGGAAGGACTAGGCCAGACTGTACAAAACTGCCCTTTCTGTAGGGCAGGAAATAGTTGACTATTGGCAATTTCAAATAATTTAACATATTCTCATCAATGCCATTGTACAGACAGGGAAACCAAAAGTGAGCAAGGTTAACTCCTTTGCTCAAGGGCACACATGCAGTGAGCTAGGACCTTGGCTCTGAAGGGGGGGGGGGGCACTGCAGAATGTGCTGTTCTGATGGTGGAGGCCGGCTGGATCCATCAGGTCAGGAGGGTGTGGTTTTCCTCGTCCAGGGATAGGCTGGAGCTGGGGGAGCAGCGACGAGGACACGCGGGGACATGGGACGAGGATGAGGCGTAGGCTGCTGCAGAGAGCAGGGTGAAATGTACGTGGATTACGAGGCGCTGGCAGGTCACGGGGGAGGAAGGAATGGTCAGAGACGCTTTTGTTTTCGGGTCTCCTGTCCTTGGCACTGTATCCAGCCCATAGCAGCCGCTCCATCAGCGCTCATGAAATAGCAGAACTGAACAGCTCAGATTGGAAATTGTTCCCAGGCAGTGAGGAGTCACCACGTTGAAAATATGAGGTTTGGGGAGCAGTTGGAGTGCAAGCTGGTGTTTGTAAACAGTTCCTGTAATGTATCTAGTGACACCTACTGCCAGTGACACTTGCCGGGACAACGGCAGGGGCTGACTTCTCAGTACTTGTGTGCTCGAAATTAGAGCTCGCGTCTCTGTGCCGTGGGCACCACTGACCGGGGCGGAAATCTGGGCAGGCTGAAGGGGCACGTCCGTGAAAAGATAGGAGTATGAACACGCACGCAGGCTCTTTAAAGGATTTTCGAGTTCTGGAAGCTCGTCCCACATCATAACGAACATATCAAAATACTCCCACGTGATCCAAACACTCTTAAGGAATTTGAGCTTGGAAAAAGGAGTTTTCATTTGAAATTATTTGGCGATAGGGAACTCATTTAATTTATGATTGCTATGACTTCCTGGCAATCGTGGTATTAGGAAATTCTTACCAAGTGATTTCTAACTTCCATGTGGTTTTCAAATACGATCAAATGTTTATCAGCAAAGAAATTACAATTTGAAGTTGGCACATTAGGTGTTGGGGACTTTTCTTTGCACGTTCATTAATTTCAAATTTGCAGTGTACTTTTTGCATTTGGGGGCCAATAAAATTTCTTTTTCAGGCTCAAACATTTTCATAGGTTCTTGAAAAGCCTAATGAATACTTGGCTCAGTAAACATTGCTGCGTGTGTATGATTGGCCAACGAGGCAGTAAGAGTCCAGGAAGATTCCTGTTCTCCCTGTAAGGCTGCCCCAGACCTGAATGTGGGGAAAACTTTTTCCTTCTGTCTCCAGGGTTTCCTTTGTCATTTCTGTCACCAGTGTTGCCCCCTACTCCACTCCCATATATAGTAAATGCCAGCTAACAATCCAGAGGGGCTGGAAACTGGACACAGACAGGTAGAGGACCCTGTCTCAATACAATTGACATTTCCTGGGGAAAGAATTTATGATAAAAACTTCCCTAATTGGACATTCTAGCGCTAATATGCTAGACCATCCTGTTTTTATTTCTGATCTTTAGAGGGCAACGGTTTCAGATAACCTTTTTATAGCTGGGCAATTTTTTTTTTTTTTTTGCAGTCCGGGTCAATTGCGGGCCCCTGGCCACTCAGGACCAGGTCTGTAAGTAACTACACGTCAGGTGTAAAGTTTGCCCCTGTCTGGACATGATACTAGGGGCTTCCTCCGGTGGGGGACGCCTCCCACGCAGCTCCAGGAGTTTTGGCCACACTCACCGAGCGGGGGGTCACTCTGCAGGGGCCCCAGGCCGTCTGCAGCACTGACCCCTGGCCCCCACCGTCCCAGCCGGGACTTCCAGGGATCTCCACCTTGGCCCGGACGTGTGCTGTATGACAGCCATCATGCATGTCAGAGCCCTGCCTCTGGGATGTGAACCCGGCGGCAGCCCGAGCGCCGTCCGACCCCCGCCTCGCCCCGGTGGCCTGGCCGCGCCTCGACTTCCGCCATCTGACACCCACCACCAGCCCTGCCCTTGACTTGGCCGCAAGGACGCCCCCGCGGGAATTCCTGCGGACACCCCCGTCCCGCGCCGCCCCCGGGACCCCCAGCGCGGACCCCGGAAGGGCACCGGGACCGTCAGCTACCGCCTCTGCGCAAAGTGATTTCTCGGAAAGCTGAGCGCTTCGAAGAAGGCGGGCCGGGCGGGCCGCGCCCATTGGGTGGTGCTGGCGGCGCGCCCGCGCCCATTGGGCGGCCCCCGCGGCCCTCCCGCGCCCATTGGTCCTCGCGGCCGCCGCTCGGCCCGCCGGGCCCGCCCAGGCCCGCCCAGGCCCGCCCAGGCCCTAGACCCGCGCCGGCGCCCGAGCCCGCGGCCGCATCCCCCGAGCGCGGCGGCCGGCGTGGGAACGCGGGCGGCGGCGCGGAAGGCGGGCGGCGAGCTCGGGCGCGCGCGCGGCGGCAGGTAGGCGGCCCGGCGGCAGGGAGGCGGCGGGACCGGAGGGGCCCGGACGGCGACCCGGCCCGGCTTCGTCTCTCCTCCTCCTCCTCTTCTTCTGCTCTTCCTCCTGAACCCAGACCCAACGTCCAGGCGCTGAGCACGGGGTGGCGGGTCCCCAAGTGGCTGATGAGTGACAAAAAAAATCCCCTTTTTCTTAGAGTCGGGTTTGCATGGAAGACCTTAGAATGGCCTGTCCTGACGAGGGCAAGTATTGATCCCTTTATCGCAAGACCTGCTCTCCGGTCCCGCGCAAGTCCTGCTGGCGGGAGTAGCCCTGGGACGGTCACGGCCGAGTTGGGGCGAGCTAGCTGGTGCGGCGGGGGCGCACGCGGCGTTTTCTTATGCCTGATGACAGTTTAGGATTTCTGAGTGGGCTGTGTGGTCCTTCGCCCCCATAACAGCCCAGTGGTCCCTGGCAAGCAGGCCCTAGGTGTGCAGGGCCCACAGCCAACAGCATTGGGGTGCAAAATGCACCCCAGGGCAAAGGGGAGACTTTACAAAGTGAGATTTGTTGCTTAGCCAGGGCTGTGGAGTGCTTTATGAATGGAAACAGAGACTGAATGTTCCAGAATTTTAAACTATCCCTTCAGTATATGGGGGGATATAACACACCTTTTTGTTTTTTAAACCTAAGTTAGGAGCTGGCCCTGAAATGAAGGTTCTGAGCCTGTCCTTGGGGATTATGGCAGGTTCTTCCAAGAAAAGAACCGAGAGTGGTTCAGTCATTTCAGAAAGACTGGGGCCAGAGTGGCAAATGGCTTTGAAGCTGGTAACCTGGGGGTGGGGGAGGCACCCCTCTGTCCCGGCTCCCAGCCCCCCCGGCCCCCGGGAGAGCTGTGGAAGGTGAGTCCCACACCACCTTCAGGGCACATCCTGGAATCTTGGAATCCGGCTTGGGAGGGGCCACCCGCAGCCTCTTATCATCTCCCTCCCGGAAAGCCTGATCCTCAGGTCCCATTTATTGGGATGCAGATTAGCTCCGGCTGGGACTTGGCCCATAAAGAGAATGATTATCTAAAAATCAAGGAAGAGGAAGTTATAAACATGTGACTAGGCTTAAGAATTTTTTTTCTGGCTTGACATTTGATGGGATTAATGCGTTAGCGTTCCATAAATCATTGTGGGTCATCATGGGACTAGAATCTTAGGCTCGGATGGCCACTTAGAGTCTTAGGTGATCTCAGTGAGAAATGAGGCGGGGCTGTCCATGTGCTTAGATCTGGTCATGTTATCTTCGCTTTTCTCCGCAGAGTGAGCAGGTAAGACCCAGCCGGGGAGCCTGGGGGCCAGGGTGCCCTTCTGGGCTCCAGTGTTTCCTCCAGTCAGCAAGCAGCCTGGATGAGATAGTTTCTAAAGTATTGTCCAGTTTTCATATTACGTGATTCACTCTTCCTCTCATCGATCCCTCTCTTAACTTTCTTTTCTCTTTTCCCGTCCTTATAAATCACCAAGACCATTGTCCCTAACAATTCTGGGGGTTATGAGTCCATCAGAAATCTTTTTTTTTTTTAAGATTTTATTTATTTATTTGAGAGAGAGCAAGAGCGAGGGAGAGATCACAGAGGGAGAGGGAGAAGCAGGCTCCCCGCTGAGCAAGGAGCCCAATGTGGGGCTTGATCCCAGGACCCGAGATCATGACCTGAGCCAAAGGCAGACGATTAACCATCTGAGCCACCCAGGCGCCCCAAATCCATCAGAAATCTTGATAAGAAGATGTTGATCCACTTTCTAGAAGAGCGCCCATCCAAACAAAATCTTGCTTTTCATTTTCAGGAGGCTCCTGGAGCAGGAGTCTGCTTTATAAACCTTGTGCTAAGGGGGTGAACAGAGTCCTAATGAGTGGGCACGTTTCACGGAATTGTCACCACCCCTCCTGTCGTGTTCTGGGCCCTCTCGCCCTCCGCCTGCACACAGCTCGCTCCTCAAGCGAGGCTGTCTCCCCCCAACCCCGCGAAAGGATCTGTAGGAACCGGGACGGTGCTAGGTTAGTTTCTGGGGGTTGCTCAGTCGTGGGGATTCTTTTCTCTCTAGGTGTCCCTCCTAAATCTGTACCTTCTTGTTTAGAAGCATAAGGCTTCTAAATTTTTTTGGAATTCTGGGATGCTTGAGATGAGTAGTTCCATTCCCTTTGCGGCTGAGGAAAGCCTCAAGGAGCCTCAGGTGGTTTTCTCAAGGTCAAGTTGGAGAAAAGCCTTTGCTGGGTCTTCAGTTTCCAAATCCAGGTCCCCATTCCTAATTCCACCCACGTCACCCCTTTTACACCCACCGGTGGGCATGGAAAAGTTACAGTTGGCACTTGGGACTCACCTTCTCCTCAGGACCTGGACCCCCTTTCGATCCCACAGCCATGTGTAGGGCGGCTGGTTTCCAAGTCGTGCCCTTCTTGCTTTATGGCCCCGCATGGCTCTGGATGTGACTGTATTCTTGGGGACATTATGTCTCGTCACTGCTGATTGTTTCAAACCTGTTGCCCGAAGAGGTCACATTTTAATATTTTAATCAGAAGAATAGAAATGCCTTTTTTTTTTTTTTTTTTTGGGTGGGCGTCTGTCCAACTGTCTAGGGGATTTCCACCCCTGTTCTTGTAAATGTGGGCTGTGCGTCGATACGGCATGGTGGTTCTTTTTCTCTGTTCTAGCAAGAATGTTCTTCCAAAGGGTGTCATTGGGCATCCTGGTGAGGTCCCCGCCTTCTGGAAGAGTCTAGCCCGGCTGACTTTGCTCCATTCTGTGGCCCCAGTTGATTTCCTTGCTTTTGTTCCAGTTGGTCGTAAGAGTTCCCGAGGAAGAAAGTTAGGATGACATCTGTTATTTAGAGAGAAGCTTCTAAGGTCCGGACGTGGTCTCAGGGGGATCCTCTGAGCCCTCCCCCCACGGATGCCGTGTATGGATGGTTCTCCTGGGGCTTCAGCGGCCGTAGCCGGCACCCCACGGTTAAATCATGATTCCAGGTCACCCGGCCGGGAGATGGGGGGACTCACAAGGGACCCCAGCTCGGTCTCCTTCCCAGACTCTTGCTCTTATCAATAACCCACCTGTGAAGGAACAATCTAGGAGGGATAGTTCTGAGGATCTCTTCTTTGAGTTCATAGATGTCATATTTGCTAATGAACAGTGGTCACACTGGGCATCGGCTCAGGGAATTGGCCCCCAGTCAGTGAGTGATAAGCTGCCCGTTAAAGGACCCAGAAATGTAAAGGTGATCCTTCCCCATCTCGTGCTCACAATGGATTGGTGCCCTTCCCCGAGGCTGCGTTTGCCAGAGACGGTGCAAGGGGTGAAGGCTGGAAGGCGTCGCGCGGAACCTCGGGAAGGGCGGACATCTGGGGCGGGGCAGCTGCGGATTTCCCAGGGAGCTTTCAGTTTTCAGGGGTTTGAGGCCCAGGGGGAGGCATGGTCTTCCCATGGCAGGTGGCCCCCGGCCCCAGGGCACCTGCGCCGCAGCCCTCTGCGTTGCCTGTCGGCGATCTTGGCTCTCAAGTGCGCGGGGTGCTGGGATTAATGCGACAGTATCTCTAATGCCACAGAACGTGTGCTTTTCTCTCCCAGGATGTGTGACCGGAACGGCGGCCGGCGGCTCCGGCAGTGGCTGATCGAGCAGATCGACAGCAACATGTACCCAGGGCTGATTTGGGAAAACGATGAGAAGAGCATGTTCCGCATCCCCTGGAAACACGCCGGCAAGCAAGATTATAATCAGGAAGTGGACGCGTCCATTTTTAAGGTACGGGCTCGAACTCCCTCCCTTCCGCGCGGTGGTCCCCGTCTTCCCTCCAGGCCCGTGCGAGTGTTGAGTGACATCGTCCTCATTTACTTGAAAATTAATCTAGTTTTTGGAACAAAGGTCAATTAAGTGCTGAATGGGTCTCCCACAAATAGACGAGGTGATTGGACGTCTCTTGTGTGACCTTGTCACTTGGAGGTCCGTGGGATATTGTTGGCGTGTCCCCGACGGGCTGATGGAGGGCACTTTCCCCGCCTCTTCTCCCATTTCTTCTGCACGAGAACTAACAATCGGAGAGAGAGCAGTCTTCTTCAAGGCCCGAGACTGAAACCTTTATCCCCTGGGCTCCCGTCTCACTCCCAGTACGAATTCTAGAAGGGCGTAAGTCTTAGTTCTTTCCACGCTGTTACTTCTGCCTGGCAGTGTGGGGTCAGCTCGGAGGAGAGACACCATCTGTCGTTGCTTCCGGGGCCGGGTCATGTGGGGTGCCCCGAACCTGCAGCAGATGGCTAAAAATAGTCTTCCTTCCCTTGCTAGTAAGAAGTACCCAAGCATGGAGAGGCTTGCTGTGTACCGCCAGGCCCGGCCTGCTTGTCAGTCTGTCCTTCCACACACGCCGATCCCGTAGGCGCTGCTCCGCCTCCTCCGGGGAGGCCCCAAGAGGAGAAGTGACTTGTCCAAGGTCTCCCAGCTCTTGGGCCACGGAGCCAGGCAGCGCAGCCATGAGCCTGAGCTCCCAACCCTAAGCCGTCCCGTTGCACCTGCGTTCAGGAGCCAGGGCAGCCCAGCTGGGCTCGCAGGGTCCCCTGTGGGTCGTCGTCCCCTGCCGGCTTCTCTGAGGCTCCTTGCCCTGGGAGATTTGGATCCCGAGGTCAAGGGGGTCGGCAAAGGGACACAGCACAGGTGGCTGAGTCAGAGCCCCGCTTGTTCTGTGGGCATCTGGGGTCCAGGAAGGGGAGGGCGGGGCAGGCGGAGTTGTGGAAGGGTGGGAATCGGAGCCCAGACCGAGGGGAGGGAGGGAGCACAGGCCTGCGGGACCCCAGGGCAGCCCGGGATGCTGAGCTGGGATGACCGTCCCCTGGCCCAGCCGAACAGAAACGGCGGAAGACCCCGCCTTGGCCCGGGAGTGGGGCGCGCGCAGGTCCCGGCTTCGGGGGCGCGTGGGCCCTCTGGCTGTGGTGTGGGCGGCGGGGCTCCACGTTTCAGCGCTTCTGTTCCATCTCTGATCCAGGCCCCAGATCTCTTTGGGAAACTGCTGTCAGTTACTGGCTCTCGTCCAGAAAAGCGGGCCCACGCGGACGGTTTGCCCTCACTCGCCTTCCAGGGGGCCCCGTGGCCCCAGTGTCCAGCACGTTTCTTTCCATCGGAAGAAATTCTTCCCTTCTTACCGTGCTTGGCGGTGCTGTGGATTCCTCTCCGGTAGAGGGTCTGCCTCGGCGTTGAGCTGACTCGCTCTTGGGAAAGACCCCCGCCGGGAATTCTGGGTCGTGGACGGCTGCAGACCAGAGCTCCTCGCCCTTGGCACTGTTGGCGTCTTGGAGATGGTCCCTGCTTGTGGGGCCGCCCTGGACTCGGGAGCATGTCGGGCAGCACCCCTCAACCCAGTAGTGTCCCCCCTCCCCACGGAGGCCTGCGCGGGTTGCTGGCTGTGGCCAGGACAGGCAGATTTAGGTGGATGCCTGGGGTGCTGAGGGCCCGGTTTCTGGGTGACCGTCCCTGAGACCTCTTCATGGGGACGGACGGACCAGTCGGCTGCATGTCCCTGGCTGTGGCTCCTGGCGGCCGTGCAAGGCCTCTCCCTGCACCCTGCTCGCTGTTTCAGCTTAGGCTCTGGGGGTAATGAAATAAAGCTCCAGATTTATATGTCTTATGCAACGCGCCTCCTGGCCGTTTCAACAGCGTTGAGAAGAATGTGCAAGGTTCCCAATGCTTCCGTTCATTACGCAGTCGCTCAGTGTGGCAATCTGAGAGGAGCCCACAATCTCAGCAGGAGCGGGCTGGGAGGGAGACGTGGGCGCCCCCCGGGGCCGGTGGCCCCCGGGAGCGTGGCCCGCTGGGCCGAAACAGGGAAGGACCCACGTGGCGCTGCGCGGGCCCGGCCAGCTGGGGCCCAGCCTCTGAGCGCGTCTCCCCGCGGTGCCCAGACGCACCTGTGCGGGGGCAGGAGACGCCTGGGGTTTCTGGGTAAGTAGAGAACCTTCTGTTGGGGACATTCAGAGAAAACCTTTTCGCGGAGCGTAAGAAGCCATTTATAGCAGAGAATTCTCCACGGTCTGCAGGTGTGATTGTGCGGCTCGCCCCGTGGTGGGGGGCCGAGATGGGGGGATTGGAAAGGGCTGAGCTCATTCGGTCTCGACCTTGAGTATCCTGAGGCTCTCCTATCCACTCATGCTTGTTTTTCAAAAAGCATTCTGCCTCCTTTTCGTAAAGCTGAGGGTTGTTTCACTGAGCAGCACCGTGTCCGGCCTAAATGAACTAGAACAGACTTTGTAGCGCAGATATTTCAGATTCAGTAGGCCATCGAGGAAAAAAAAATAGCGTTTGATTTTTAAAACACAAGATGAGAGCATAACATTCAATCAGGAAGAGGTTGTGGTCCCAGGTTTACTGCGGGCTGCTGCTGAGCCCCGGGGGCGCACGGGCGGGGGCGGAGACTGCCCTGCCCGGGCCTCGGACTGCTCGCTCTGTCTGCTCGGAGCTCCGGAAGGGTCTTGGGGTCTCCCAGCGAAGCCGACGTTGCAGAGCCGGCCAGAGAGCCCATGACGAGGCTCAGACCAGGGCTGGGGGCGAGGTACCTCAGCAGCCCACCCGGGGCGCCCCCTGAGCGCAGCGCCCCAGTTTGCGCCGGGATGTCTGGCGTGCTTCCCGGGTGAGTGTGAGCCTGGGACGAGGGATAGGACCGTAGGCCCCGCAGGTCTCGCTGGAAACGAGCTGGTCCTAACATTGCCTCGAGGTCCGTGTGTAAGGCGGATTCACCCGGGGTTGGCGGCGTGGGGAGCGGTGGGGGCGGTGGCGCCGCGTTGCCTCCCCGGGGCACCCTTGGCCACGTCTAGAGACAGTGCTGACTCACGGCTGGGGCAGGGGTGCTGCTGGCCTCCTGTGGGTCGAGGCCGGAAAGCTTTTAGACATTGAGCCACACTGGACGGCCTCCACCCCACAGTACCATCCAGCCCCACACAGCAGTAATGCTGAAGTGGAGAAATTCGGATTTAACCGAGTAAAAAGTGGAAATTAGTGTTCAAGGTGCGTGGTTCGCCTTCCTTGAGAAAAGCGAATCCAAGCCTGGTGTGCGATGCCGTTAATGAAACACTCAACAATGATGGGGAGGGCCTGGAGACCATTTCCTTGAGAGGGGACCTTGTGTCTGCGTCAGAGAAGGGGGTGACGCTCACGCGCCCCAGAAGGAACATTCTCCCGTTCGCCTCCGGCCGCGGCGCCCAGTCTGAGCTGAGACTGTGCTCAGAGGAGCTGTGAGGTCTTGTCCCGGGAGCGGGAGCGGGAGCGGGAGCGGGGGGAGAGGTCGCAGAGTTCTGCCTGTGTGGCCCTCCCACCCCCGTCACCAGACGGCGGTCAGTGGGATGCGGGCTGAAGATGCAGATTCCCAGACTAAGCCCCCCCCCACCTACTGAAGGGGACTCTCCGGGGTTGGGGCCCAGGGATCTACGTCTCACCGGCTCCCAGGGCACCGGCGTGGGCATTGACCTTGAGGACTCTTGCTGTCAGGGGAACTCCACTGGGCTGACAGTCGGGACCCTGGTGTTTAACCCCCGACTGGGTCACCCTGGGAAGACTGGCGTCTTCCTCAGTGGGGCTGAAGGTTCCCTCCAGACCTCGTGTTCGCGGAGGCTGGCAGGTGCGACCTATTTTGCCTGAGACCGAAGGTTTTCACCTGACAGCCCTGACCCCCTCGTTGGTGGGTCTGGATTCTAGTTTCGAAATCTTGAAACTGCCCATCCACGTGTTCGTCTGAATTCTTTTTCCCCCCAGTTCTGCCCCCTTCTGCCTTGTGGCTTCTGTAGGTTTCCAGCTTTGAGCGTCTGGTCCTAGTTGAGACCGTGAGGTTTGGAGAGGTCAGGAACAGCCGTGGAAAACCAACAGAGACAGAAAACAGTTCTGTTGCCTTTTCAGCAGGGCCCTGGGGCTGGGGCGGGGAAGGTTAGAATGCCAAAATGCAAAACAAAATTTCTATTAAAAGTAGCAGGGCAGGGATGACCACATTCAGACTTTTTGCAAATGTTCCCTTTTCATGCTCAATTCTGGCTCGGGGTCGATTTGAAAAAGCAACAAATTGTTCTTTGTTTTGAACATTCTAGTGAAACCATGTGCGACTTCCTCTTTGTGCTCGCTGACCTCCGCTCCTCCTGGCCCTCTGGTCCCATTCGCCGAGAGGCAGATCCAAGATGTGTGTGGGGAGGAGCCACGGGCGGGGGCTGGATTCTGGCTCCCTCGGGTGGTCCTGGTTGGGGAGGGGCACTTCCTGGCCCGGGTCTTTTCCAGACAGAGGTCCCTGAGTCCCGAAGATCCCTGGATGCGAGCTGATAGGCAGAGGTGACCCTCAGGAGAGCGAGATCGCATTGGCCCTGACCGTGGCCGTGGATATCCGTGGTCGGGGTGGGGCGGGGCTGGCCGCGTATCTCATGTGCCGCTTTCTATTCCTTCAGGCCTGGGCAGTTTTCAAAGGGAAATTTAAGGAAGGGGACAAAGCTGAACCAGCCACTTGGAAGACGAGGCTCCGCTGTGCTTTGAACAAGAGCCCAGATTTTGAGGAAGTGACAGACCGGTCCCAGCTGGACATTTCTGAGCCCTACAAAGTTTACCGCATCGTCCCCGAGGAAGAGCAAAAATGTAACTATCGGGGACGGGCGCTGAGCCCAGCAGAGGCCGCGTGGCCTGCAGCCCCCGCCGGAGAGCCTGGGTCCTGGGGGGGGACATCTGGGCGAGGGGTTGTAGCGCAGCCGCCGGCCTCTCGTCTGCGTCAGCAGATCCTGAGAGCGCTTTCCCCTGACCTCGGCCACCTTCCGCTGGCCAAGTGGCAGTCTCCACTTGGGGGGAGGTGGCGCCCGTGGGAGGAAAGGGTGGGGAGGTCGGGCCGGCCGGCTGCTGCTCACCGCCGGCAGACCGGGAGCGGGCGGTGGGGCCTCCCCGGGGCGCGGTCACGGTGCGGGGCAGGAGCGAGGGGCCTGGGCAGGGTGGCTGAGGAGTTCCCTCTGTTTTCTGACAAGGCCCAGAGGAGGCCAGGGGACGGTCAAGTTCTCGAAGGCTCTGGGGGATGATGGCGCCCTTGGCCTCCCTGCCGGAGACCAGATGGGCCTGAGCACCTGCTTAGAGCCTGATCATTCCTGGGGAACTCCCGGATTCCCGCCCTCAAGTCCCGACAGCATTCGCGGGGAGGCCGAAGCAGGGGAGGCCCCAGCCTGCTCCCGCAGCACGGCCTTGCCGCCGCGCCCTGGTCACACACGGCTCGTCGGCCGCGAGGCAGCGACCTCCGGTCTGGCCTCAGAACCCTTTGCAAAGTGGGGTGCGGTGTGGTGTGCGGATCCAAGCTGGCCTGG
The DNA here is from genome assembly GCA_028534135.1 of Potos flavus. NCBI lineage: Eukaryota > Metazoa > Chordata > Mammalia > Carnivora > Procyonidae > Potos > Potos flavus. The sequence goes on along the minus strand of CM052888.1, from coordinate 2,485,966 downwards.
ACGCGAAAGCCCGTTATCGTCACGGGCGGAGAACATTCTTTTCGCTCCTCCCTTAGTCATTAGATGCAGCCAGTAGATCTCTGCAGCCCGGTCACTTGCTTCTGAGCCCTCAGAAGCTCTCCGGGGCTGTGCACGCGTCCCGAATTTGGCTCTTCCCACGGGGGGGGGGGGGGGGGCCTGAAGACGGCGACAGAGAATTTAAAAAAAAGTTAAAATTGTGACTGTCCCAAAGGTATAGTGAGCCTGGGTCAGAGAGTCGTTTAACTCCTCCGCAGGGGAGCCGGCGTAGGGCAGAGACGGTGGGCCGGAGGGCGTGAGGCTCGGGTGGTACGCGGTCCGTGAGCCCAGCCGCTGGATGGCCCGTCCCTGGTGTGCAACCCTGGTTTTGGGGGTTGTCGTTTGTAGCTTCACAGTGTGTGAGTTAGCACCTAACGCGACTGAGTCGGTAGTCAGCGGTAAGTCACACAAACCAGCCTTCCCCTGGAGAGTCTGACAACCTTGACTGGGAGGCCTTGACCTTGACAGGCCTCCAAGCTAGTGCTCTGGGAGGGTTCTGAAAGGCCAGGCATGCATCTTTCCCCCTGACCTCCAAGTTCTGGAAAATTTTTCATCAACCCCGAATGAGTCGTGATTTGAGGGAATGGAGAAGTTTGTCTTGTCGCCCCCGCCCCCCACCCCAGGCTCGGCCACGCGTGAACTGGCAGGTGAGCCCAGCCTGTTTATAGCGTGGGGTGCAGCCAGCGTCACCTGCCAGGGTGGGGTTTGCAGAAGAAGCCGGTTCTCCGGGGCGGAGGGACGCTGCATTTGCATAGTGTCTAAATGGACCCACTGTGTTCTGTACTTCAGTGGTTTGCAGGCCTCACTGGGGGCCCCCTCTACCCCCTACGTCCCCCAGCCACAGCTTCTAGCGAATTCTTGCGTCTGTCCAGGTAGAATCCAGGTCCAGTGGGGATGGAGCGGTGGGTCAGCTAGGTACGTGCTGGTTATAGGACACGGCCCGCGGAGACCTCTGGGCCGGGCCTGGGGTGGGGGTGGGGAGGAAGTGAGCTGGGGCGGGGGGCTTGCCGTGGGGCTGCCCTGGGCCTGGAGGCCGTGCCCAACGGAGCCAGCCCTCCCGGGAGGCTGCACGCGCACGCCTGGTGGGTGTGCACAGATGCGCGCTGTATATTTGGAAAAGCCACAAAGACATTTCCTGTCAATTAACTTTAAAAAATGACTCCAATCTGCACACACATGGTGCCAGGAAATCTTTTGAGTGTCTTCAAACAGCCCGGCTTACGGATGTAACTCACATGGGCGGCGAAGGCCTGGCGTGAAGCGTGTCTGGTAGGCACTCGTGTCCCATCTCAGCAAATGGGGACGAGCCACACGGTCGTCCTGTCCTCTGAGTGTTAGAAACAACAAAACCGACTTCTCCCTTTGACCTGGCTGATCAGACAACTGGGGCAGCACGGAGATCATTTCTAGGCCTTTTCTAAACCAGGGAAGACACCAACTGACTTGTATTTCGTTGAACTCAGCATTAAAAAACCCCAAACCGAAAAGCCGGCACTGATCCTGCCCTCGATGGCTGTGGTGCCTCCGGGCCGTGTGTCACGCATCTGCCCGATTTTCCGCAGGCAAATTAGGCATGGCGACTCCCAGCTGCGTGAGCGAGATCCCCGAGATGGAGTGCGGGCGATCCGAGATCGATGAGCTCATCAAGGAGGTGAGCGGGCAGCCCTTCACCTTGCTCCCCGAGTTCATCCGGGCACCGGGGAGCCCCCTGTTCTGTGCGGGTGACGCTCGCTCCAGCGGTGAACTTGTCCTGTTTTAAACGTTTTGAATGGCGGTCTTAGCAAATGCATCGCGGAATCCCTTGGCTTCTTCGGCGGGCTGCAGTGGACAAAATAAACTCCCCACGCGGCTCGGGGTTGTCCTTAGGACGGGGGTGGGGGTGCTAGCGCGCCCCGCAGGCCGGCTGCCTGTCTCAGCATCTGCCGCGGGGCGGCGGGTAATCAGGCCTGTTAGAATCCTACGGAAACTCCGTTCATAGGCTGTAAGTAGAGGCTTGCTGGGGTCTCCATCGGCAGAACCCGCGGGGTTTTGGAGGCAGTCGTAGCTCCACAAATACCCTTTTCTAGTACCATCCATCCGCGTCTCACCTCTGTTTTTGGGGCTGTCAGCAGGTGGACCTAGCAAGGCTAAAATCGTCCTGCACAGTCCTTGTAAGAGGCGGCGTGGGCGCTATAGAAGGTCTTCCTAATGCCCACGTGGCCGCGGCGGGATTTTCAGGAGGAGCTGGGCTGTCCAGGAAAGCGGATAACCAAGTGCAGCCTCCTCTCAGCGGCCCGGCTTCTGCGCGGGCGGCAGGTGCCGAGTTTCTGGGTGGTCTCTGGCAGCGGCCCGAGTGAATTCCTGGCCTTGCGTCTCCAGCGACACCCCGTTTTCCCTGTGAGGCTTTCCTGCCGACTCAGAGGGAGGTGGTCAGGTTGGCGCACAGCTGGGGTCCCCAGAAACGCGGATTTCCACGTTTGCTGACCAGTCCTCAGCCTCCGCTCAGGAGCGGGTCAGAGGCTGGAGTCCGGGTGTGGAGAGGGACACGGGACGCACTCAGTCCCGGCAGAGTCTGTCCAGCGTCACTGTTCGCTGGGGCATCGGGGCAGCCGGGTGACCTGGCCGTTCTGTTTTTGCAACAGGCCATAACTTACCGGGGGTCCCACAGTGGCCAGTCACCCAGGCTCGTGGTTTGCTCGCTAAGCCTGGTGTGTTCGTCTTGCATCTTTCAAGATGCAAAGTAGAACTTCCCTTTTGTCTTGGGGTCAAGGCATCCCCACGCAGTATGGTTTTGGTTCAGTCTAAACCGTTCGCGTCTCCCAACCCCGGATTCCCGCTCTGGAAGCCCAGCGAGCACAGTGCTCTCGTCTCGCCCCTGTCCCTACAGCCGTC
>CM052888.1:2460277-2482538 GCA_028534135.1 Potos flavus | reverse complement strand
ATGTCTCGCGTTTCATTATCACAGTTACTGTCGTAATTATTTAAGGATGTGGATCCCTGTGACCTGGGGCGGGATGCTTCCCTGGGCTCCTGACTCGGGAAGGGCGTTTCCTGAGGACTTGACGTTGACCCCAACAGGGGAAGCACGACGCAGCTCTCAAACACTGAAACGTGCCCCAAATGATCTGGACGCTGTAACTAGAGCCTGTGACTCAGACATTTATGTCCCGCATCCCCCCCCGATTATCAGTAGTTGCTAGATTCTTTCAGCATTTGGGAATAATGGATATTTCCAAAACTGGGCCTTCAACTCTACTAGCACGTAGCTGCTTCCAGGAAAAAGATGTGGAGAACAAGGCTGCTTTTTGTCTTTACCTTGTGTGAGAGCGATAGATTCGTGATTTCATACGCTTGACTCGATGTGGAGTGTCTTTACTTTTTAAGCCTGTTTAGAAGATGTAGAAATACTTAGGTAACAGCCTCGCGTTAGCAGGTGAAAGCAAAACGCCGGGTTTAGCCGAGGGATGGACACCCCGCCTAGGATTTGGCCCCAGGCGCACGTGTCCATCACCCGACGAACCGGCGTGTTCTCAGAATCTTCCCTGTGGGCCTTCCTGCTAGGAAGCTTAGAGCTCAATTTTTCATTTCTATAATTAAATCAATCATTCTCAGAGCCCTTGCTCTTTTCTTCTTTCTAAATGGTTTTGACCGGTTTTAAAAATATGCATACTTTTACTTGTCCTATTGTAAACTGCTTTGAATTTTTTTTTTTTTCTTATAAAGTGAGCAGGCCATAAACCACGAATTGAAAAAGTAACGGCAGATTGTGCAAGCATTTTGATTGTGCCTTCAAGTCCGTGCACCCAGAGCCCAGCCCGGGGCGTGGAGCGTGTGGGTGTGGCTCGGGCGGATTGGGGAGTATGTCACCACCGTCCCCGGTCCCAGGGTGGGTGGCGGCAGGGACAGTGCCTTCCCCCTCCCCAGGACTCCGAGGTTCAGGGTGGCCTCAGGCCAGACCCAGCTGTACTCCTCAGCAGAGTCCTGTGGTGGGATTCCAAGGGGAGAAGTCCCGGTTTTAGCCCCAGCTGCCGTTAGGCTATTCGCGAGCGAAGAAGATGCATTTGCTACCCCCGGATGTGTCAAGGGCAAGGACGGGTCAGCCTTCCCGCTGACCGTCCACTGTGCACACGACGCATCTCCCCCATGGCTCCGAAATCACTTTCGTGATTAAAAAGCACGTGAACATTTTTTCCCGGAGGGGAAAAGTTGTATTTTGCTCGGTTGGGGTGCCTCCTCCCCGCCGTGTCCTGGGCGGCGTGCCGGATGGGCAGAGGTCGGCCCAAGCAAGCTGAGCAGGTATTGGCCGCGGGCCGGCCCCACGCGCAGTGCAGCCCCCGGGCCGGGCTGGGGAGAAGGGGCTTTGCCGCTTCCTTTCTCCTTCATAACCCGGCCTGGGCGCCACCGGCCCCGGCTCAGCCTCACCGTGCAAGGGCAGGAAGGGGCCTTACCTGTCAAGGTGCACTTCTGCGAAGCGGGAGAAGGTGCGGTTCGGGGGACAGGATTGTCCCCACCTTGGCCCATCTGGCAGCCTCGTAACCATGAGTCTCTGATTTGAAATCCAAGCCGAGGAACCCTGTTTCCGTTCCCCATGGCCGCTTCCGGGAAGGGGACGTAGGCCTAGCGTGTGTATGGAGACCGTCCTCGTGGGTCCCTTCACCTTGCCTGAATCCACCTGAAAATACAGGGACAGTTAGCAAAAGTGGCTTTTCCTCTGGCCGACAGAGCCAGCATCCCATCGTTAAGGAGAACAGATCTGTTTTCTAAAATGATGTCCGAAGACTGGGTTTTGGTCTCTAGCTCCAACAAATGGTAAAGCATAGATCTTGAATATGCTAAAGGAATATTTATTTTTGTATCTACTTAAAACGTATATTGATCTTTTTTTGTTCTTTATTAAAATAAAGTACCTTTCTAAAAGCTGATTCACGTTCCGTGTTTTAAGTCACTGTAAAATGTTTCCTCGTTTTTACCTGATTCTTCCAAGGGGGAATTAAAACAAAAACAAGCTGCACTGTGAGTTTAAGGGGTTTTTGCTAGTTTTTCACTCCTCCCCAAAACAATGGCAAGAAGGTACAGAGGCTTGCAGATCCTAGAGAACGATCTGGAGAGAAAGCAGGGCACGCTGGGTTTTTCTGAAAGTCTGGGGACCACACGGGTTTGTATGAGCCGACGGAGGAGGGTGCGGAGGGCGTCGGGGGGGGAGAGCCCTGTTGGGACCCCCCAGTTGGGTTGGCCGCAGGCGATGGGGACACACATCCTTCCTTCATACAGGGACTCACTGTGCTGGGTCCTTAGGGGATCCAGCGAGGACACGAGGGACCCAGGCTGGTCATCGTTGAGGTTGTTGCTTCATGGGACATACCTGCGGAACAACCCGGGACAAGTCAGTTTCAGGGGGGCCCGGACCCCAGCCAACCCAGGGAGGGCGACATTCCCCGTACGCTCCACCTACAGGCAGTGGGCGCAGAGATGAGGGACTGGAGCCCCCTCCTCCCCCCCGCGTGCGGTGGACTGTGGCCTTCGCGTCCCGGGACAGCTGAGCGGGAGAGGCTCTCTGACCAGGCCTGGCCGGCTCAGCCCCCGGAGGGGAGCCCACTGGCCAACCGCTGGCTTTCTTAGACATCTCATGAGTCACGAATTCCCGCATGTCGCAAGCAGCAACTTTGTTTATCAGCAAAGCCTTTTTTTTTCTGCTTGTGGATTTAGGGCCAAATGTGGAAACTTGAGGGAGTCTGCGTCTCCCCGGGGCTCAGCACTCCTGTGCAGATCGCCGGGAAACCCTGCCTGCTGAGCTGCTCGCAGGGACAGGAGGGAGGTCGGGGTTCAGGGACGAGATGCCGCAGGAACGGCCGGGAGTTTGGAAAATACCACTGGGGCCCGAGAGGTGACCTGACCTCTGGGACGTGGGGCCTTTTCTGGACCAGTAGTTTCTGGGGCCCCAGGGCAGCCCATGGGACCTGGCTCATGAGACATTGGGCCTTCACTCTGTATTCTAGAAACATTTACGCAAGTGAAGACATTTCAACTCTCACTTACTGAGCGACTGCCCCTTGATACACTAACTTTTGCAAAATCCATCTGGGATGGAAAATTTTGGTTTTCCTTTGTAATGTCCAGATGGCTGAAGAGGCTGACCCCCTGGGTGAGCGTCCCCAGGATCTGCCGGGCCGGGGTCCTAGCGGAGTCCTCGCGCCCCAGACGGCTACTTTCCACAAAGCAGCCGCGGCGGGAACCAGGAAGAAGGGATGCGTGTGAGTGATTCAGACTCTCCACGAGAGAAAGTTTTGCAACTCAGCTACTCAGAAATATTTAGAAATTCTTTCTAAAGAATGATCTTTAACTAATGACTGTAATTTTAACAGCTCTGGGCTGAGGGAGGAAGAGGGGCGGCTGGAAAGTGTGGAAAGCGTGGCTTTCTTGACTAAAAGGCGGGGGAAGAGGTCAGTGTGTTGACCTACCCATCATCTCGATCTTCCTTGGGGACATGGGCACATTCAAGTTCCCGCTCACGGTAAGACACGCACTGGGTCCGGCATTCTCCCAGCTCACCTTGCGCGTTGTCCGTGGCTATGCGGTGCCTCGTCCAGCTCAACCAACTTCAGGCTTCCAGAGGGAAGAGTGCGAATTTCTGTTCTGCTCGGGCTGCCTTTCCATCCGGACGGAGGCCGCCAGGGACGGGGTGACCGCCCCTCACGCTGCCCTCCGCCTTGCCTTTTATTCGGCTCATGGATCTGGTGGGTCAGAATGTAGACGGGAGGGACGCCTGGGTGGCTCAGTTGGTTAAGCAGCTGTCTTCGGCTCAGGTCATGATCCCAGGGTCCTGGGATCGAGTCCCACATCGGGCTCCTTGCTTGGCAGGGAGCCTGCTTCTGCCTGCCACTCTGCCTGCTTGTGCGCTCGCTCTCGCTCTCTCTGACAAATAAATAAAAATCTTTAAAAAAAAAAAAAAAAAGAATGTAGATGGGACACAACGGTGTTGGCTTTCCCACTGCACAGAGTGTCTGGGTGTCAACTGGGAAGGCTCACATAGTGGCGGGTGACTTCAGGGCCCCGGGGGTGGAATTGCCTGGAGGCCTTTTCATCCACACGTCCGGGGCCCGGCCCAGGCGCCGCTGGGGCCACACGTGGCGTCCCAGACTGAGGGATGGGCTAGCTGTGCGGACGGACTTCGGGGTTCTCAGCCGGGGAAAGAGGGGATCTGAGCTGACCTGAAATTGCTGGGTTTCCTCGGTGAGGGGAGGGGGGACACTCCTGGGACGCCCCCGGCTCCTGGCTCGGCTCACACACGCATCCGCCCCTGGTCCATGGGGGGCGCGCTCTCCGCCTTTTTCCAAACCGTGGGGACCCGAGGGAGCTGGAGAGAACAAACAATGTGGAAAATAAACACTGCTCAGAGAAAGGCAAGAGGGAGGGACTCTGCTGTTTTCTTGGAGAGCTTCTGGGGGCAAGAATCTTGGTACCAGCCCCAGACGCCCCCCTCCGTTCAGCATTTCCCTTCCTGGGGCACCTGCAGGAGACGTCCTTCTGACCTCGCCGCGGCCCCGTCCCCAACAAGCATTGAGCAATCGGGGCCAGTTAGAAATCCCGAGCCCAGAAATAAAGGGACTATTGCTTTGCTGCGCTGCACGCTTGCTCGGGGTCCCGCCAGGCCCGGGGGCCGGACCTGCAGGAAGCAGATGGCCCGGCCTACTGTACATTTCGGAATATTTCCACTGCAAGGCTGGCCGGGCTGTTGCATCACTGGGTCAGATGAGGCCACGGGACGGAGGCCGGGAGCCTGGGGACTGGGTGGCGGGCCAGGCGGGAGGGGAGAGCAGAGGAGGAGGAAGGGGAAAGAAGGTGGGAAAAGCACCTAGTTCTCAGCCAGGTGTACCTGCAAAGGGCAGCTACCTAGGCCGAGGGTTCGAATCCTGCCTGCAGTGCTGATTAGCTGGGAGACGCTGGGGAAATGACTTCCCCTCTCGGAATTTCAGGATCCTTGGCTCTACATGATCTGTCACACTTCACATGGCCGCTGTGGGGGTAACAGCCCTGCCCTCGGGGGGCGCAGTGAGGCTGGCGTGGAGTCATCCACGCACATGGCCGAGGCTCGGCCCGGTGCCCGAGGTGGCGCGTGGGAGCCGGCATCTCCCTGCGGGCAGGTGGCGTGGGCACTTGGGTGGACTGCTGGGGGGGGGGGCGTGGAATTGGATGCGGGAGCAAAGAGAGTCCCAAAAGGGCCTCTCCCCCCAGTGCCCACCTGCTCGCTCCCCGGGAAGTGGAGCTCCGGGGACTGCTAGCAGGCTGCCCCGCCCTCTGGCGTGCAGCCGAATCAGCCAGTGGGAGCCCCCGCAGCAGTCGGAGGGAGGGAGGAGAGAGGCCAGGGTGTGTCCACCGCATTCTTCTCCCCGCATCTCCCTGAGTCAGCTGGGCGGCTCCCAAGGCCGTGCACGTGACTGTCCCTGGGCGCCAGGAACCATTCCCTCTTCCTGGTCCTCCGGGGGCCACCTCCTCGGGTGGCGACAGCTCCGCCCCGCCGGTCCTGGCTCCCGCTCTCCTCTTCCCTGAGACCAGGTGTCCGCCGATCCGGCAGGCCGGGCCCGCTGCCTGCCGCGGTCAGGCTTCGTCGAACACGGCTAAGCTCCCTTGTGAGCTCGCGCTCTGTGGCTGCTCGGGTCCCACGGCGAGGGACCGCACGGCCCCCAGAGCCGGGAACACTCACTGTCTGGTCCTTGATCTCCGCTTTCCCGAGCTCCGCTCTGACCCCGCCGCACTGGAGAGACGGACCCTCGGCCAATCTCCCCAGGGTGCTGCTCGTGTGATCACTGGTGTCCTCTTCGTGCAAAGGAATCCAGTTTCCCGAGTTTCCGTGTCCCCGGGCGGAGAGGGTCCTGAAGGCTGCGTGTGTCACCAACACTCCTCTTTTCTCCAAGCCGCTCCACGCACCGGCACGGGGAGCAGGATAGGGGACTGCTACGGCCCCGATCGTGCCCCCTGTGTGTGAGCTGGGGCCACTTCGTCCTTGCAGGGCTGCGGGAGTCGGGGTCTGAGAAGCCTCTCACGTTTAGGGTATGCGTGCGTGGCCTTGCTGTCGTCACCGGCCAGGGGCTCGCCCCTGGGGACACGCAGATATTCCTGGTGGTCCCGACGGCAGAGGTGGGGGCTGCTGGCGTCTCGGGGGGTGCCAATCCCACCCTCCGGTGCACAGGACAGCGTCCCCGCCAAAACCTAGAATCCTCCGTCCCCAAATGTCAGTGATGCCGCGGGGCAGCCCAGGGGAGACGCTCATCTTCAGAAAGGAGGGACGGCGTCTACTTTGGTCTCCACTCCATCCCCAGCACATGGCCCCTGTTCCAAGCTCCCGACACACGAGCAAGTGTTCGCCCTCGGGGGGCCCCGGGGTGAAATGTGCTTCTTGGTTGAGGGCAGCGTGGGATCCACGTGCCACCCCGGGACACAGGCCCTGGGGGCTCCGAGCACAGACACGGGGCACGTGGGGGCCGGGGGCAGGCTGGCTGGGCCCTGATGCACCGGGAGGACGGGGCAGCCCGGTCGGGAGGCGTCTCAGGCTGGAGCCTGGGCTTGCTGGAGGCGGCAGGCGGGGGCCCCTCTGGAGTCTGGGGGTGCACACCACGGCCTCCGTGCACGGGGGAGACCGCGGACTGCAACAACCGTGTGGCCCAGGGAACACTGCAGGACTTCCGGCCAGGACACAGTTTGCTCAAGAGCCCGTTCTTTGGAAGTTTCGGGGGGAAGGTGTGGGACCCAGGCTGTCCTGAAACTCAAGGTGATTCCCTTAAGTGTGCCTTTCGTTTCCTGAGCGTGAGGCGGGCTAGGATCACTTCCCTCCGTCTCCGGCCTGCAGACCCGCCGGCGCCAGAGCTCGGGCCCTGCCCCCTCCACCAGGTTGGCGGCCACATGACTCAGTTTCCTCCCCGGACAAATGGGCGGGAAGCCAGAGAGAGAAGGCGCTCAGCGCAGGGGCCCTGGACACGGCACCGTGAGCCTGGGGTACGTGCGCTCGCCTTCGCGGGCTCCTGACCTCGGCTGCTCCCGGCGACACCCTCCTCTGCCCCACAGAGGGGACGAGGTCGGCTGCAGGGACAGCGCTCTCCGGGGTCCGCGGGCAACCACCGCCCCGCTGTTCTACCTTTACTTCCCCTTCGCCCCTGAACACACGCCTGGTAGGGAGTCACACGCATGAGTTACACGCCAAGCGTTTGACCGCACACACTCACTGTCGCCGGCCCAGTGGACGCGGGTCCCTGGGGCTTGCGTTCCCAGCTGTGAGCACATCACGACTCTCGCCTCCTCCCGCGGCCGGGCGCCACGTTCCTGCACGAGCCCGCACTCCTGTCCTCAGCTTATCCGCTCTCGGGGCCACACGGGACGCGGGCACAGGGCCGGAGGGCTGTGCTCCAGGAGGTGACAACACAGAGGGTCAGGCCGGCGAGGACCTCACGGCAGCAGGGCCGACTCTGTCCCCCCTCCGTGGCTCAGACAGCGTCTCCGGGAGCTCCGTGTCTCCTGGGCTGCTCTGGTCCCCGTTCCGCCGGCAGCCGTGAACAGAGCTGCTCCAGCGTGCACAGGCTTGCGTGGACCTTCGTTCTCGGCTCCCGCGGGTGGCTCCCTGGGTGGCCAACGGTCTTCCAAAGCTGTCCAACATTCTGCGTCCCCAGCAGCCACGAGTGAGAGCCCTCAGCGCTGAGCAGCTTGATTTTCGAGCCTTGGGCCCATCTTGATTCGACGAGGGGAGCGTGGTGTCCGCCTCGCGCACGGGAGTGGCCTTCCGTCAAGGTGGCCAAGGGCTCGGGCCTCGCAGGAAGCGGATTCAAGGACCCGGCTCTGCTGTTTGCTCCCGAATGAACGTGGACAGGCCGGTCAGCGCCGCCCACCCCGAGCCTGACTGAGGGCTCTGTGGACAGACGGGGACCGGGCCTCACTCGTGGGGGCCAGGGGCGTCAGCGTGGTCGTGGGGAAGGCAGGCCGCCGTGAACATCAGCCACCTCTGCAGCCGATAGTGAGCTTGCTAGAAGCCTCGTCTCCCTTGCCCAGGATCGTGGAAGGTTCTGGAGGGAAGGAACGTGAGGCAGATGGGGGGTGCCCCCTCGATGTCCGTGTGTCAGGGCTCAGAGCGGACTCGGGAGGAAGCTCTTTCGTGGCAGAAGCGCGTCGCAGGTGGGGCTGAGTTAAGGACCTGGAGACAAGGAGGGGGTCCTGGGGGGGGGCCAGTGGGCCCGGCGTCCCCACAGCATTCTGGGAGGAGGAGGGGGCCAGTCAGCCAGGACCACGGGAAGGGGCCGCGGACCAAGGACTGCGGGGGTCTCCAGAAGCTGGAGAAGGGGAGGAAACATTGTCCCTGGGGTCTCCAGAAGGAACTGGTCCTGCCGACACCTTGACTTGAGCCCATGAGACGCACGTCGGATGTCTGACCGCCGGAATCTACGTGCGTGGTCAGAGAATGTAAGAGAACGAAGGTGTGTTTTCGGCCACTAGGGACGTGGTCTGTGCCCTGGCCGGAGGACACGGACCCGGAGCCCGCGTGAGCAGACGGGAAGCCCGGCCCGGCGTGGCCTCGCGGCCCAGGGTCCACGGCAGAGACGGGCTGCCCCACGTGCCCTTCCCCTGTCCTTCTTGGACCTGCCTTCTCTTCTGTTCTTTCCCGTGGGTCCAGGGCCCCGACAGGGTCACACGGGAGTCAGGCTGCCCCAGCGCTTCGGGGACTTGGGGTGAAAACCCCAAGGTTGAAAATAGCGCTATGCCCGTGTGGTTAGATTTCTGCTTCTCGGCCTGCTGGGAGGGCAACGGCTCGAGAAAGCCACTTCCTCGTGGCTCGCGGCTGCCGGCCCGTCCTCACGGGCATTCCGTCCTCTGCCGCTCCCTCCGTGGCAGGTCCTGCGTGGCCGGCCTGGGGGGCCGCCTTCCAGCTGTCCCCGGGGATGACCCCCACATGCTCTCAGACCCCCGGCCACGGCGGCTACAGGTTCTGGTGACTGCTCTTCTGCGTGTGACTGTCACCGCCTTCCTCGTTTTGAGGTTAAAGTCAGTCCTTCCTTTCTCTGGTGTGAAATTCAACCATGACGCAGTCACAGCGAAGACCGTATTTCCACCCAAAACCACGGGGAGCACAGGGCCTTCTCGAGCCGCTCTCCGTAGCTTTCTCCGGGTTCCTGGGCTCGACCTAAAGGAAATTCTTAGTTGGAAAGTCTGAACAACATCGCAGGCACATCGTGTAGGTTGTGTGGGAGGGAAGGAATGATTTTCTAAATGAGGCTTACGATTTCTGTTTCATTTCAGACAGGAGCGTTTCGAACAGGCCAAGGAGGTTTTGAGAAGCCCGTGTTCACTGCGGAGACTCGACCTGACCGTGGCCGGACGGGGGCCCGAATTTCCCCCCGGCACATCCGTCATAGGCGTTCCGGGCGGGGCTGTGGCGTGAAGGAACCACCAAAGGAATGGCTGCTTGAGTGGGTCAGCAACTTGGAAGCGTCCGGAATGTTCTAGAACTCACCCTCCCACCGTCCCTCGAATGCAGAGCCTGTGTTCTCACTCTGAATGGTCCATCAGAGGGGAGTCTTCTCATGGCCCGAACACCTGCTGAATGGGGACTAAGACCGAGGGCCAGGCCCGAGTGAGCTTCCGCGAGTTTGGAGGAAGCGGACGGCAGGATTTCGGCTCACAGGCTGTGCCGATGACGGCGGAGGCTCTGTGGGGGACGTGGTGTGTAAGGGAGGAACTGTGTGTCCTTTGGACAAGAGGGTGCCACCCAGTTAGGAAGGGGGCTCACATTTGTTGAGGACCGCTCCTCTCCCCTGCCTCCCCAAGCAGCTTAGCAAACGTTATTCCCATTGCTCGGATGAAGAAACCAAGACTCCTGACATAAGCAAGTCGCCCAAGTCTGGGGGACAGACCAGAACTGGCCTGGAAGTTGGCCAGTGACAGGGGCAGTGTTGCTGGGCTGTCTCCTCACTGCTTCCTCGGCTTGAGGCCGGGGCCGGGGCGGGGGGTGACGGAAACGTGCCTCCCTCTGGCTGCCAGCCTGTGGGTGACGCCGACGGCAGGTGCAGCCCCCTGGTTTCTAGGGAGTTTGCTCCTTGCAGCCCCAAGCGTCCCAAGGCACAGACCTGGTCCCCTCTCCTCTCTCCTCCCCACAGGGACTCTGCAGCCCTGTGTCCCCGCCACTTACAGAAATGGCCCCCCTGGGCCTCGCCCTGCTCTCCGGCACAGCCCGGCTCCCGGGGTGGCCGGGGGGAGGGATGTACCCCATGCAAAGGCCGGCACTGTCGGGCTGTCCCCGTAGGCAGCGCCGCCCCGCCTGCCCGGGGTGCCACCTCTGCCACTCCTGGGGGACCGGCACCCCTCCGCTGGCTTCTCCATGCTGCCTCGACGGGTCTGGGCACTTTCCACGCAGATCACTTACACTCGGTGGTAACGACGCCAGGCTTCGCCCATCCCCCCGGGAGAGGGTGGCCCGGCAGTGCGGCCCCGACGGGTCCTGGCCCCCCCGCTCGTGGGACACGCGGAGCAGCCCTTGCTCACGGGGATGGGGCCGCAGGGCGAGCCGTGAGGGGGAGGGGGAGGCAGGGGGCCGGCAGCCGGGAAGGCCCCTCGCTTCTCTTGTGGGCTCCTGTGCTGGTCCCGAGGCCCGCCCAGCCACAAGGGGGCCTGGAAAGCAAACACCCAGCATCTTCCTCCTGCTTCCAGGACGGGAGCGTCCCTCAGCAGCACAGGGGCTCCGGAGGCGGGGTGGCCCAAACCAGGACAAATATTCTCCCGCATCGCCAGCGGGTGTCCCATCCACGCCGACCACGTAAGCAAGCGCCAACCGGCCTCTGCTCCACGCCAGCTTTGCTCAGGGGACGGGCAGTGAGGGGTTGGCAGGGACGCAGACCAGCGGTGGTGGGGTATTTTTCTGGGCACCCTGCTTCTGAACCCTAGAATCTGTGACCCAGGCCCTGCCGATTAAAAGCCTCCGGAGGACGGCGAATCCGCTGACCCAGGGAGTGACCACCGCAGTACAGCCGTCCCCCACCGCGGGCCCAGAGACGTCTCGCGCGCCCCCGCCATCCCCGGTCCCGGCACGGTCCAGCGGGACGACGCCCTGGCCTTCCTGCCCCGCTTCCAGCAGCGGCCGCGGCGCCGTTACCGCAAACCGAGCGGCTCAGGGCGACACGGCGGATTCTCCTACCGTCTGGGGGACGGAGGTCGGTGTCAGGGCTCCCGGGGCCCAAGTCAGGACGCTCTACTTTAAGGTCAGCTGATTAGTAACCTGAATTCCACCTGCAACCTTACTTGCCCTCTGCCAGATGGGCCGGCACACCCTCGGGCTCGGGGGAGGGGGGCCCGGCGTCATTATCCTGCCTCCCCCTCCCCCTGCGGACAAGGCAAAACTCCCCCAGGTTCCAAGAAACGCGCCTGCTTTCCTTCCCTCTGTCCTGCACTCACTGCAGCACGCCCCACTCCCCAACACTCAGCGTCTCCTCTGGCAGGGATTCGGTGAATTATTTAAGGATCCCGCGGAAGCTCGCTGACCAGCCACGTGCCACGCCTGGGTCTGCACCCGCGTGTCCAACCGGCTCCCGTCCCGTGCAGCTCTCGGGGGCACGGACAACAGTTCGCACCTCTGGGGCATTTCCTGCTGGCTGCACAACCACCTGGGAGATCACGATCACCGTCACCGCTTTCTTACAGATGGGGAAACTGAGGCACAGCCGGCTCAAGGTCACACAGCTTCCTAATCAACGGCACAGCTGTCGGAACGCAGGGCTGCTGCACTTAACCTGGACTCTCGTTTGCTGCCCGCTACGGAATATATCGTAAGACCAAAACATGACCTTCCACGTTGGTCAGACGGGGCGGCCGCCCGCGAGGGGCCCCGCTCTCTGCAGACACAGAGACTAGAACTCGGACGCCACTAAGCCGAGGACGCGTTCCTCGCGCTAGAATCCGGGGTTCCTGAACCTGGTGGCCTTTTCCTTCTGAGGCGTGGCCTCCCGCGGTTGACACGGACCTCGGGGCATATCCGGCCCCACCTCTGTCCCCAGGGCCGGGCTCCGGACTGCAGCGCCCCGACCGCCGGTCACCGTCTTCACGGGTCCATCCTACGTGAGGACGGGGACGGCCCGAGCACGGAGCAGGGCGTCTCCAGCCAAAGATTGATCCCGCGCCCCGTCCAGGCCAGAGTCTGCTCTCAAGATGGGGCCTGGGCACCCGAAGAACAACTTTATATTTAAGAGCCATCCTAGATTTATAGAGAAATTACAAAGATAGGGTAGGGGGTTCCCATTCCCCCCCACACCTAGACCCCCCATGGCGAGCACCTGCCCTCGGTATGGGGTTCTGGCACGATACGGGCCGGCGCCGATCCCTTGCTAGTAGCGAAGTCTGAGCCTCACGCGGGTTTCCTCGGCTTTCTCCTGACGTCCTTGCCCAGTGCCAGGATCCCACGCTGGCTTTGTCGTCCGGTCGCCTCGGGCTCCTCTGGCTGCGGCGGTTTCTCGGACTAGCCTCGACAGCTTTGGGGAGCACCGGCCAGGCATCCCGCAGACTGCCCCTCGGTTTGGGTTTGTCACGGTGAGACTGGGGTTACGGGTTGTGGCAGGAGGACCCCAGAGCCGAGGGGCCCTTCTCCACCCGTCCTGTCACCGGACTCCTCGCTGTGGATGCTGAAGGAGCGTCGGCAGGCTTCCCCGCTGGGAACCCCCTTCCACACTCTGGCAGAGACAGGCCCCGACGCACCAGGGGTCTTTCTCGAGGTAGCCGGGAAGAGCTGGGGGAGCGGCGCTGTCACCTGGTCTGCCCGGGGGCGCCACGAGACGTCCTCCACTGAGCACTTACTCAAGATCTTCATTGGAAAGCTAAGCTCTGTGATCTTCTCAAAAACCACGGAGCGTGGCACTCCGCCCCATCAATGCGACCCGTGGGTTCCAATTGCTCTCAGGATAAGGACCAGCACCTTCGTGTGCTCTGCAGGACCCCAAGTGCGCTGGTCTGGCACCCCCTTGAGCCCTGTCTCTGTGCCGCTCTTGCCGACCAAGCTCCAGTGACTTCCTCCAGCATGCCCCATCCCTCCCGTCTGCCCCAGGGCCTTTGCACACACCATTTCCGCCGCCTGGAACCTGCCCTCTTTCTTCCTGGACTGGTTAACTCCTGCTTCCTTCAGGTTCCAGCTTACAGGCCACCTCCTTGGGGAAACCTTTGCTGGCCGGCCTCCCGATGAGGACCATGGCCACACCACACACCTGCATACTCGTGTGTGCGAGTTCCTGTTTGGTCAGCACGTCTCCCCCACCAGGCACGACGTTCATGAGCATGGGCCTAGCTCTGTGTTCATCCCTGCGTCTGCCGAGCCTGGACCACGAAGCACGGAGCCCACAGCAGGCCCTCGGCTCCACGCACGTCTGCGGGAGGAAAGGGGTGGACACCGGAGTCGTGGCCTTTGCTGTCTGGGCAATGGAAGAGCAGGTTTCACTGGCAGAGCTCACGCGGGCCTGACTTTTCCTCCTCTTCCTCCTCTCCCCTCGGGGGGCAGGCCAGAGTACATTTCAGATGAGAGGAGGGGAAATTGTTGAGTCAGTAATTTGGGATTTCCCATCTTAGGTCCCTCCCAGACTTATTGGCCTGAGCTTTATCAAACCACAGCGCGTGAGCCTCGACGTGCCCAACGCGGTTGCAGCCGTAGCACGCAGCAGCATGGTGTCCCGTGGACCACGCGGCCCCTTCGCTCTCCCCGTGGCGTGGCCCACAGCTGGAGTCCCCTCCTCCAGGGCTGTCGAGCCAGCTGTCCCCGGGCTCAGTAGTGCAGACCACGAACTGCTTTATTTTGACCCTGACTTTGTGGGTCGGGAGCTCAGGCCGGGCTCGGCGGCTGGTTCTTCTCTTGGGGACCCAGCTGGCCGAGGAGCCACTCCAGGGGGCGCTTTTCAGACGGGGACGTGGGAGAGCTGGGTCTGGGGGCCCCAGGGCCTCTCCAGGAGGGCAGAGGGACTTCCCGCTCGGTGGCTCGGGAACCTCCAGGGCGGGGGTGCAGGGGACAGAGAGAGGGACCTGCCAGCTGAGGCCTGGATGGGACCACAGGGTCACCTCTGCCTTTCCTACTGCACGAGACAGGCACAGGGCTGCCGGACGGAAGCAGATAACTCGGGCCCCGACCCGCCGGGGAGGAAGGTCACTGTAATCCACCACCACCGGCCACTCTTGGCTTGAATTCTTGGAGCAGCGGGGAGCTCACTCCTTCACGCAGAGTTGACGGTTCCACGGTGGGGGGACTCTGGAGTGAAGGTTGCTTTTTCTGTTGAGAGGATTCCCACCTCCCTGCTGTTCCGCACGTCTGTCTGGGCCTGTCCTCCCGAGCCCCACAGAAGCCCCTGCCCCCGGCCAGCCCCTCAGAACCTCGCCGAGAAGCACGCTCTCCTCCCACGCGGGGCCCTGCGCTCTCAGACAGCACGCGCTCGCTCAGCCTGGCAGTGCGGGAGCTCCCTGGATGAGCACGTCCATCCCCGGGGGCCGGGGGGCAATGGGGGCTCACTTCCCGGTGTGGCTCTGTGTGAGTCCCAGATCTGAAGACACAAGCATCTGGCTACGTCTCCACTCAGGCTGGTTCTGCTGGTGGACACGGATGTGATGGAGTTTTTATAACGACCGTCCATTCCTTCACTCACTCCTGCCCCTGCCACCCAGCTACCCGTCTACCTGTCCACCACGCACCCATCCTCCAGCCGTCCTCCAGCCACTCATCCACCGGCCCTCCACCCTCCATCCATCGCCCCTCCACCCTCCATCACTCCTCCATCAGTCCAGCCTCTATCCACTCATCCACCCACCCATCCTCCATCCACCAGCCCTCCATCCATCCTCTATCCACTCATCTACCCACCCATCCTCCATCCACCAGTCCTCCATCCTCCATCACTCCTCCATCAGTCCAGCCTCTATCCACTCATCCACCCACCCATCCTCCATCCACCTGCCCTCCTCCTCCATCTATCACTCCTCCATCCGTCACTCCTCCACCCCTCCATCCTCCATCCATCACCCCTCCATCCTCCATCCATCACCCCTCCATCACCCCTCCATCCTCCAACCATCACCCCTCCATCCTCCATCACCCCTCCATCCATCACTCCTCCATCCTCCAACCATCACTCCTCCATCCATCACTCATCCATCATCACCCCTCCATCCTCCATCCATCACCCCTCCATCCTCCATCACCCCTCCATCACCCCTCTATCCTCCAACCATCACCCCTCCATCCATCACGCATCCATCCTCCATCACCCCTTCATCCTCCATCCATCACCCCTCCATCCTCCATCACCCATCTATCCTTTATCCATCACTCGTGCATCTGTCTATCCTCTAGTCACTCATCCATCCACCTCACCTCCATCCATCACCCCTCCATCTGTCCATCCTCCATCCACATCCACCCAGCTCACCTCCATCCATCAGCCCTCCATCCATCACCCATCTATCCTTTATCCATCACTCCTCCATCAGTCCATCCTCTATCCATTCACCCACCCATCCTCCATCCACTAGCCCTCCATCCTCCATCCATCACCCATCCATCCTCTATCCATCACTCGTCTATCTGTTCTTCCTCTAGCCACTCATCCGCCCACCTCACCTCTATTCACCAGCCCTCCATCCATCCTCTATCCACTCATCCACCCATCCATCACTCCTCCATCACCCCACCATCCTCCATCTACACTCATCCATCTGTCCATCCTCTAGCCACTCATCTGCCCACTTCACCTCTATCCACCAGCCCTCCATCCCCCATCCATCCCCTATCCATCACTCGTCCATCTGTCCATCCTCTAGCTACTCATCTAGCCACCTCACCTCCATCCACCACTCCTCTATCTATCACCGCTCCATCCTCCATCCATCACTCCTCCATCTGTCCATCCTCATCCACCCACCAATCCTCCATCCACCAGCCCTCCATCCATCCTCTATCCACTCATCTACCCACCCATCCTCCATCCACCAGTCCTCCATCCTCCATCACTCCTCCATCTGTCCATCCTCTATCCATCACTCTTCTATCAGTCCATCCCCTATCTACTCATCCATCCACCCATCCTCCATCTAACTGCCCTCCATCCTCCATCCATCACCTCTCCATCAGTCCATCCTCCATCCACTCACCTCACCTCCATCCACCAGCCCTCCATCCTCTATCCATCACCCATCCATCCTCTATCCATCACTGGTTTATCTGTCCATCCTCTAGCTACTCATCTGCCGACCTCACCTCCATCTACCAGCCCTCCATCCATCCTCTATCCACTCATCCACCCACCCATCCTCCCATCCATCACTCCTCCATCACCCCACCATCCTCCATCCATCACTCGTCCATCTGTCCATCCTCTAGTCACTCATCCACCCACCTCACCTCCATGAACCAGCCCTCCATCCATCTTCGATCCATCACTCCTCCCTCCATCCATCACCCCTCCATTCACTTATCCACTCCTCCATCCTCCACCCACCCACCCCATCAAGGTGGTGCTGGGCTCCGGCCACAGGCTCAAAGGACTTGGCCCTGGCTTACTGGAGCCCACAGTGACTCAGCGAGTGCACACAGTTCCAGGGGGCTCCCTTTCAGAGCCTCTGAGACTTTGGGACTTGGCTAGCTCTCTCCTGAGTCTCTCTGGCTGCCCGGGACTGGGTACAGATGATGGTTCAAGGTGGGACCAGCACATTTGCATTTTTTGCCTTTTTGGTCTCAGTTTTGCAGAGGAAACTTTTCTGGAAGTCTTAAAAAAAAACTGAAGAAAAAAACATGCACACAGGAAACTGTGTCTTGTGTTCTTTGTAGCGAGGCTTGTGCTAATTTTGAATCGGTTTTATTTTTCTTTATTTTTAAACCCTGAGTCTAAAGTGTGAAAAGAGAAGCTTCCTCTAGCAAAGTAGCAACTTCTGGAGCTGCAACGGGGTGCGTGTGTGTGTGTGTGTGTGTGTGTGTGTGTGTGTGACCAGAGACCCCCTTGAGATGAAAGGCTCTCAGAGAGGGGCTGGGGCTGGCAGTGACCTGGCTGAGTGACTGTCCCAAGGCCGGCCCCGCCTGCTGCTGGGGTCACGGTCATGCCCTCACCAGCTGCGTGACTGGGGTAAGGGGCTCGGTCTGTGCTCCAGCTTCCTCGCCTCTAACTGGGGAAGACCCAGCGGGCACCCCTGGCTCCGGGTTACCGTGGGGATGACAGGCGTGAACACACACACACACACACGCACACACACACGCGTGCTGCTCCCAGGGGTGGGGCGGTGGAGCAGAGGCAGGGGGCCGGAGAGAGCCACCAGGCGAGGAGACGCAGGGCGCCGCGGGTAAGGGGATGGGGGTTGCGGTGACTGCTCGGCGGGAGTTGAGGACAGTGCCCTAGTTTAAGAGAAACTCCCTTGTCGGTGCTCAAACCTGGTCGACTGTGCTGCTGGGTCACCAGGCGGGAAGGAGTGACGTCGTTGGCCACCTGTTAAGGCCGTGCTTGGCCGGGGCCTCCTCTGCCGCCATGAGAAAGCGGCCCCCGCGTGACCCGAGTCACCCTGGCCGCCTGGCTCCCTCCCGGCCAGCAACTAACTGCTCTTGCCTGGACACCGTGGGGTGGCTAACTTCTCCCTGCAGACACCGACCACCCTCCTGACCGGCTATCTCCATGGCAACAGAGCCATCACGTAGCCACACGAATCCGATGCCGCGACTCCCCACGCGAAGGTCAGAACTCAGAGCCGCGCCGTCTGACGTGGCAGCCACTAGCCCCACGTGGCCACGGAGATTCAGTCATTAAGTCAGGACAGCCTCCCAGCTGGTGGCTCCCTGCTCTGCCCCATCATCCACAGAAGAGCCAGAGAGAATGTTCCAGAACCTGGCTTCTATGGGGTCAGTACCCATCTTCCACCCTCTGCCGCTCACACACCTGTCTGGCCCCCCTCCCAAGTCCCTCACACTCGGCCTCACGTCCCTGCCCCTGCCCCCGCCTCCCCCTGGGGCCTTCCATCCCCGTCCTCTCCCCTCTCCTCTCCCTTGAGGCCCCAGGCTGTCAGAGCACTTTGCCCTTGAGGGTTTGTGTGTGTGGCAGAGGTCGAGGCCGGGGAGCTGGGCTACCCAGCATGGGGGGGGCGACTCAGCGGCACCTGCCCCACGGGGCTCACGGAGCTTCAGCTCTGTGCTCCTTTCTTGGCTGCTTCCTCTCCTGGCTGGGGGTCCGCTCTGGGCTCATCTTGAAGAGGGACCCTGAGTCTGCAGCAGCAGCAGCCCCAAGCCTGGATCCACTTGCCCGGATGACCTCAGCTTCCCCATCTTTGAAATAGGAATAACGAGACCCACCCCACTGGGTCTCTGTACCGATCGCATAAGGAAACGGGGTAGAGCGCCCAGAGCACGACGGGGGTGGGATGTCTGAGTGTGGGCTCCTATTGTTCGAGTGACGAATAGGGACTCGTTAGAATGAAAAGTCCCAATTTATGGGTGAGAGCATTTAGTCCTCTCTAACCTGGTGTGTGTGTGTGTGTGGGGGGGGGGGAGTTCCTGTTGCCCCATTTTATAGACGGGAAAACCGAGGCTTGGGCCAAGTGATTTTGCATCAGGCAGTGGCCTGTAGGTGGAGCCGGGTCCGTGGGGCTCGGACGTGGGGTCCGTTTCTGGAATGGTGCCGTCCCCCCCGTGCGGCCACCAAGAGTGGGCTCTGCTGAAAGAGAGCCCGGCCAGGAGCGACGGCAGAGGCTCCCGGAGCCGTGGGACCCTCTCCCGTCCCAACTCTTCCCGTTTCTATTTCAGCTCTTCTCATTCTGAATTTCGTTTCGCCTCACGCTCCCACCTTGACACACAGGCGGGACATGGGCGAGGTTTCGGGGGACCCTGACCATCAAGGTGGTTCCACGCCAACGAGGGGCCCAGCTCGCGGGATTAGTCATGCCCCTTTCTGATAAGAAAAGTGAAAACATGAAGTTGAGGACGGAAGGCGCCCAGCTCCGTGTGTCCTGCCTGAAGGAACAAGCGACTCCCGAAGAGGAATCGTTAGTGGAAGTCCCACGTTTCGCTGGGGGTGGAAGGGGAACTGGCCCGGGGGGTCTGGTTTCAGGACCTCACCTATCTCCCCCTACCCCCTCGCCGGGCAGCCCGTCCCCGTCGGGGCACCTGGGCCGCTGCCAGCCGGGCGTGTGGCGGGCCGCACGGTTGCGACACGGCCCGCTGAGGTTTCGCGGCGCCTCCCGTCAGAAGTCAGCCCAGGTGCTGTGGGCCACACGTGCGGCCGAGACCGAATTAGAGCCCCCGGGAACAGACGCCCCCCTGCACCCGATGCCTCGGCCGAGAGGGGCGCCGGGATGCGGCCTGCCGATGGTCCGGGTCGCACAGACGCCCTGGGTCCGGGGCTGGCTGGCGAGCGGCTGCTCTCGGTGGGCCCAGGGCCCATCCACATGGTGGGCGCGATGGGCACGTGATCAGGACGCCCTCCCGGGGAGGCTGCGGGGCCCGAGCGCCTGGACGCCCCCCTCCCCCCCCCCAGGGAACATGGCGGCGATGGGCACGGCGCACATACGGGTGAAATCCACATTCACCGAGCGAGGACAGGACGGGGAGCCCTTGAACCCTGCTCCCCCGAGACAGGGATCTGATCCAGCCACTTAAACATGCTGGGAAATCATCGTAAACGTACAGAAAATCCGCGAGAACCGTGCCAAGAACACGCTCCTGCTTTGCCCCCCGACTCACAGATGCCTGCTGACCACTTTACCGGGGAGTCGCTCAGCACGAGAGGCTCAGGGGCATGACGGTGTCGCCTTCTGTGTCGTCGCAGGCACGCAGCTGTCGCCGGTTTGAGAACGCGCCCACAAAGCCCTCTGCCCCCAAATCCCGCGCCCCTTGGGGGTCACCCCCCACCTCTCATGCATACTTTGTTATTTTTTACCGTGAATGCTTCCAGGCATCCTTTGGACCTGGGGTTTCTAACGCCTTTGAGTCGTGGGGATCCTCGTAAGTATCACGACACAGGGGCCTCACGTGTACTGAGCACGCACCGCGGGCCGAGCCTGGCTCTTGCAGCCCTGGACGCAACAGGCCCGAGAAACAGACACAGCCCGATTTCAGGGCTGGACACGGAGCTAGTTGGGACCCGGGGAGTCTGTGGAAGGTGCTGGAAAACCAGGGAAAAACCAGTAGAGACACTGCAGGGACCTTACCTCTCCCGAGGGCAGGCTTCCCGGCCGAGCGGGCGTCTGCGGGTGAAGTGGAGGGAACGCCGGCCGGTGTATGCAGCCGGAGGGCAGGGGAGGCGGCGAGGCGAGCAAGCCGGGGCCTCCGCGTCCTGTGGGCCGAGATCAGACCGCGCAGGCTCATGGGGGCCACGCCTTGCGAGCCTCCATGATCATCAGGTGCCGCGCTCAACCCTCCGACCTGCTTTAGCCAGCACTTCTGTCCGTAATTAGTCACGGCGGCTTCTCCGCCTCTGATCAGTAGCCACGCACACGTGTGCCGGAGAATCTGCAATGGGAACTCCTGTGCGGGCTCCTCGGCTCCCACGGAGTCTGTGGCCCACCAGCTGGAGGCTATTGTGTTAGCGTTCCCGTGTTTTTGCCGTTTATAAATGCTCTCCCGCAAGACATGGACCACCTCCCAATGCAAACAAAGAAGCCCCAGATCCCTTGTTTGTAGTCAAAGTTTCAAAGTACCCTAGTTCTTTCCATACATTTCAGATGCCCTGGAACACATTAAAGGCTCTGAGAAGTCCTGCAGCAAAAGCCCAGTGCTTCCCAAACTCAAAAGTGCAGGGAACCCTTAACTTCCATGACCCCCAGGAAACTCATGCAACTAAAGTTACATAAAAAAATCCTTTGGAAAACATGGCTTATTTCTTGCAAATGAACCAACTGAGGTGTGGGACCCAGAAGTGTCTACCACACCCAGCTCAGAGGGGAAGGCCAGCGTGAAAAGCAGGGATGGGAGGATGGTTTCAGAGGGTTCACTCAATTACTCTGGAGGAAGCAGAGGGGCCCTGACACTGGGGCACAGCCCTGGCTCCTGGCTGGGCCGTGCTGTCCTCCTGCTGTACACAACTCCCCCTCACAGGACACCAGCCTCAGACAAGGTCATCCCGAGATCACGGTGCAGTGAGACACGAAACGGGAGATAGCAGAGATCCCCCACGAGATAGCAGACATTCTCCCCTCTCGGCTCAAATGAGAGATCGCGGCATCTTCACCCCACACCTTCCTCCTGGTGCCGCTTTCCTGCCCCACAGGTGAAGGAATGAGACCCCCAATCAGAGGATTGCCCCCTTTCCAAGTACCATTTGAGAGGGGACCCCCTCTCCCTGGCCTCTCCAAACCTTCTCCCACAGCGGGCTCTGACACCCTCCTGCCCCACGGTTCCCGCGGGAGGGTCTGCCCTCCTGTGAGGAGGGATAAACGGGATTGTCCCACCGCCGGGCGGGCGGGCCCCTGGGAGTCTTGGCTGGAGGGCGCCGTCACCCTTGGAAACAGTTCTCCGAACGTATCCCCATCGCTCTATAAATGAAGCATCTTTCTGAGAAGACGTGGAGTGTATTTTACCAAGATACTCGTCGTGATGAGGCTCGACTCGGGGGGCCCGTATTTTTGGAGGGAGGTGCAAATCGAGAAGTCCTACATACAGAGTGATGCAAAGATGGGTGTTGCTGCCTTCTCCTGGGTCCGAACCTACGCCCAGTCTCCCCCACGGCAGCAGAGCTTCTCCCGCCCCCGCCCACGCCTGCCAGCGGGGCACCCCTGGACGGGGCGGGCTCGCGGGCCGCGGGCCGAGGACGTGCACGCGGCCGCTCAAGCGTCAGGACGTGGGTGCGGGTGTCGGGAGGCCAAGTGCAGGCGCCATCCCTCCGTAACGGAGTGACCTTGGCCGCGTGTCTCCATTCCCGCGCCTCCCGTGCTGCGTGTGCGTCTGTTCCCTCGACACCGGCCAGCCCGGGGAAGCGTGTGAAGAGCCTGCGGGGGCTGCGGTCACGCCAGCACGGGCCCGGGGCTGAGAACCGCGCGGACGTGCCCTCTCACAGTTCCGCGGGTTGGAAGTCTGGCGCGGGCCTCTGGGGGCTCAAGGGAGGTGGGGACGGAGCGCCTGCCTCCTGGAGGCTCCGGGGGCGCACCCCTGCCTGCGGTTTCAGCTCCTGGAGACACGGCATCTCCCGGCTGTGTCTCCTCCCTCACCCTCCAGACCCGCGGGCAGGTGGTGCCCCCTGACC
>CM052888.1:2373704-2459777 GCA_028534135.1 Potos flavus | reverse complement strand
TTTCCCATCTCTCGTGGGCTCCTCCCCTGTAGCCGTGTTCCCTCAGAAGCTTCTAGCAGGGCTCGGAAAGCAAGCACGCAAGGGTGGAAGCTCCGGGTTCCTCGGATGCTGCCTCGTCCTCTCCAGAGCCTTCGGGGTCTCCCTGGGGCCCCGCCCCCCACCCGAGCCTGCGGGGTCGCAGCCCGAGCACCCGTGTCTGGGCTTCGGCCCCTGTCTCGCAGCAGCTGGACACTCACACCTAAGGAGCCGATCTGGGGATTCGAACTCCCGTTGGAAGTTCTCTTCGAAATTTGCAGACCCTTCTGAGGGTGGGTGTGGAAATGAGTCCCGTTGTGGGTTCGGTCTCTGTATTTTTTGCTCTATGCTCTGGCTTTCTTTGTGCCATGAGGCTTTACAAAAATAACAGGACACAGTTTTCTATTCCCATTTAGAAGAAAAAAAAAGCCAAGACCCTCACCCCGTGGAGGCCCGCGTGGGGAGGCTGGTTGAGGAGTCCCAGTCTTCTGTGGCTCTGCACACGGCCCCGTTCAGGCCCGGAGGGTCCCGGGGGTCCCGGGGGGCGCTCAGCAAATGCCCGGCCCTTTCCCTGCCGGCGAGAGTCACATCCCACGACGTGGAAGGCGAAGGGGCTCCTGGTAGCTGGGGGCTGGGGCAGGGCTGGCCTGGTCCTTCCCCGCCAAGCCTGGGGGGCGGCCACACCCCGGCCCATGATACCACGGCTTTCTCAGGGTCCCCCAGGCACCCCTGCCTGTTTCGGGCACCTCGTCGGTCCCAGGCTCACGTGAGCCCTTCTCTCTCCCCCTCATCCATGCTCCCTTTTCTCCAATGCTTATCCAACCTTGGCTTATTTATGTACCTTGGCCTCCGGACTGGCACCCCCAGGGGTGTGTGTCGGGGGAAGGAGGCAGGGAGAGAGGCTCCCCCCACCTGGCTTGTCAGGATGGGTGCTGGGGCGGGCAGGAGGAGCCTGGACGTACTCCTGATCCACACCGGGATGTGGGGAGGTCAGGGAGGGCTGCTCGGAAGAGGGGACGTCTGAGCTGGGTGTCAAGGGCTCGGCCAAGTGCAGAGCTAGGCAGGCAGGCTGCCCTCAGTCCAGAAAGCTTCAGTGTCATTCAGGAAACAGCAGGCAGCTCGGCTGGGGGGCGCCTGGGGAAGGAGAGAGGTTTAGGAGAGGAGGGGAGAGAAGGAAGCAGGAGCCGGAGGCCTCGTGCCCTGCGTGGAGGGCATTTGTACCTCTGATTTGCCTGTGAGCCTGGGGACAGCCGCAGAGTGGCTGGGGGGCTGTTTGAAGCCCTCTGGTCGGAGGTGGTGAGCCCGGCCCCCGGGCTGGCCTGACACTGGCTACAGGCGTGAGGGACAGGCGGGCTGTCTCCACGGGGGTCCGGAGGGAAGCTCTGGTGGCTCACAGGAGTCTCAGGCCGGGGCGGGCGCAGGGGGCTATCAGGCAGAAGCTGGGGAGGTATTTGTGGACACGGTTGTTCCCGCTGTCCCGGGAGGTCATGTGCCCTCCCCACTCTTGGCCCGGTTCTAGAAACCTGGTTATGGTCGGGGGCAGGACTCCCCCATCCCGAGGAATCCCTGTGGCCCTTCGGGGCTGAGCACGGCGTTCCTGCGCTCGCTGCGCCCCAGAAGGAGGTGGTGAGAAAACCCGAAACTTTGGTGTGTGTGGGGGGCAGGGGGGCGATGGTATCATGAGGAAGGGAAACTAACATTTCTCGTTGCCTCCCCTCACTCTGCCATTGGTTTGGTTTGAACACATTTTTCCCCTTAATTTTTTTTTTAAATTATAAAAATAATACAGCAACCGCATTATATAAAATTTGAAAAAGGAAAAAAGAACTTGGTCCCCCCACATCCCCCCCAGACCGCGCCAACAGCTCTCAGTCTTCATTCCGGCGGGAGACCATATTCAGAGCCGCAATTAAAAAACGTTTTTTTAAAAACATTATATCATGCGCGCTTTCCTCATGGTTACAAAACGTGCACGATGGTCTTTGGAGCTGACGTGCCATCATCTCTTCATCGGCCCCCGTGTGGGTGGCCATTGAGGTGGTTGGGAAATTTCTGGTCCCCAGGACGATGTTGCTTCTCTCCACTTACTGTTTTGGGATGACGTCTAGGAGTGGCAGTCCTGGGGGCCACCTCTCCATTCACCCACCCCCCTACCCCTCGCTCCACGGCAGCCTCGTGGGGGCTCTGCCGCCCGCAGCCCTGCTGAGCATGGTCCGACCGCAGGGCCTTTGCACTGCCGCTCCTCCTCCTGGAACATTCCTCCCACTTGTTCATGTGGCTTTTCCTTTACTTCATGCAGATCTGCTCAGGGGTGACTCCCTCAGAGAGTGTCCTCGCTTTCTCTGCTGCTGACACTGATGCCCCGGGTGGCTTCCTGCGAGACAGTAAGCGCCACGGGGGGCAGGGACTGTGTCTCGTGTGTTGGTGGGTCTCAGTCTCCGCGGGTGCCTGGCACATAAGAGGAGCTCAGGATTGCTGACGGAACATTAGAACGCAGGGAGGGTGACGGCCGTTTCCAGGCGTCCTGACAGGGATGCCCACGTTGTTCACGGAGGGTGTGGTCACGTCCCAGAGCTTGTCGATGGCTGCCTCCTACGAAGGTGCTTGGGGTCCAGTGGCAATTTCAGTTGGGGGTTTTCTCTGGCTCACTCACGCCTCCAAAGCCGCGGATACGAACATGGGCAGGGTGCTAACTTGGTAGGCGCCACATCAGTGTGGGTCAATCCCAGATGGAGGACTAGGTCTCTGCTCCCAGCGGTGACATCTTGGGCACTGTCTGAGCACCTCCGTCCTGGAGATGGCAAGCTCCCTCTGCGGACAGAGCCGAGGCAAACCGTGTGAGGGCCACTCGGTCCCCACGGCAGATGAGCCCACTTTGGAAGCCAGAGCACAAGCAGTCCGGACAATGCTGACCTGGCCCAGGGCAGCCGGAGCCGAAGTCCGCTGCGGGGCCTTGACCCCGGATCTGACGGAGATGGGCAGGTCGTGGGCCAGCCCGTGCTGCCTGGGCGAGGATGGCTTCTCTGGGGCAGGACGCCCCTCCCTGGCCGGGCCTGGTGATGGATCCTGCCGGAATGAGCAGAGAGCGTCAGCCTCCGTTCCGAGGCGGACCCCGACCCCACCAAGCTGGGGGACCTTGGGCGTGTCCCTCGCTGTCCCGGAATCTCCGTGGCCTCCTGTGTCGACGTCCCAGGCACACGGAAGTCTTCCCTCGTGGGGACCACCCCAGCGCCGCCGCACCCAGCCCATCCGTGAGCCCACCGGGAACCCGCACGAAACCCTTCGCACACAGCGGGCTCTCCGTCCGGAGGACGCGACTTCCCTGCTTGATTTCTGTGTGTAGCAGTCGGCTGGGGTTCAACAAGTCTGCGGGCTCAGTCCCGCAGCGCCCAGAGGGGAATGGGCGAGGGTTTGACGGGGCTTCCGGCTGGGGTGGCCTCAGGCCCGTGGCGTACACGCTCTGAGATGAGGGTGCTCCCAGGAGTCCCACCTGCTGAGGGCACAGGGCGGCTGGTTTAATGTTCCCGCTCCCCGGGGCTGGCCACTTTCCCCGTTCCAGAGCTGAGGAGCCCTGGCTCAGAGAAGGGGGCGCTCCTGCGGCTCCCAGCCCAGCCCCGTCCTCCAGCTGCACTGCTCCGGCTGTGGCTCTGTGCCCTCCATGCCGAGACCTCCATACGGGGCCAGTCCTGGGTGCGACCGGCCTCAGGATCTGCATTTCCATGGACTCAGCTGGTGGAGAGTTGGGCGTCCCCTGGGCTCATCCCCGACCCCGACCCCGACCCGGACCGTCCTGGGGCCTCTGACACTGAGACGGGCCGCACCTGTGCAAACCACAGCTTCCCCCCACCTGCTTTCACTGCTGCTAATTAAGGAAAGGACCCCAAACCCGATGGGCACTTAGGTCTGGAAGGACACTTAGAAATCGGGCGGTGCTGATTTTTTTTTTTCCCTCTTTTTTTTGAATCTTAAATTTTAAAAACATTGACGTTATTTTTAGAGCAATTTTAGGTTCACGACAAGACTGGGTGGAAAGTAAAGAGCTCCCACGCAGCCCTGCCCCCAGCCCCCCAGTCTCCCCAGCGAGCAAGGCCCCCCACCGGAGGGAACGCCACACGGCCTGGTCGGCCAAAGCCAGGCGGAGCGCGAACACGAAGACTTGTGGGGCACTCGTCTTACTAAAGACCAGGGAGGAGCGGACAAAGCAATAGGGCTGGTCGTTAAAAATATCTTATTCACATAGACAAGTACGTTTTCTGCAGCAATTGCAAAATACACAGGGATTTTAAAGATAACAGCAGATACTTCAAAGAAATTTGGGCCTTTTAAAGTCGGATGCTGATAGAGATGCTAACAACGGGCTTTCCAGAAAAAAAAAAAAGCACGAGGGGCTGGGCCAGGCGCCATTCAGTCGCTGGCCTTGTGAACGTCTGGGGACAGGGGAGGGGACGTGGGGTTCTCTGGGGGATACAAAAGGATCGGATCCAGTGGGGCTGGCGAGGGGCAAGACTGATTTTAAGTCTCTAGGAATTCGTAGCCACGCCGATACCAGAACCCAGCTCCCCACCTGCGCGCGCGAACTTGCCGACACGCGGGGTCCTAGGTTCTAAGTAGTGACTGGAAAACGTAGGTGTCCCGTGTAAGTAAAAGTTGTCGGTAAAGTCACACCGCGGGCTCTGTACCCGCCCGGATCCCGGGCGACACGACTGGCTCCATGTCCCGGGGCCGTGCCCGCCAACGCCCTCACCTGTGTCCCCACTCACTTCTCCGTGAGCGGAGGAAGAAAACACCCGTGCAGCTTCACGCCAGGCCCGGGCGATGCACGAGTGACCGACAGAGCTCCCGAAACGCTCCCGAGTGGGGCTTCGCTGCGCTCACGGCCCGAAGACGAGAGAACTCGAGCAAGCTGCAGGTGCGAAGCGAGACTGGGACGGAACTTCCTGGACCTCGGTGCGTGCCTTTTCTCGGGCTCTCATCACACTGTGCTGCGTGAGTGCCTGGCCGGGCAGAGAGCTCCTCGGGGCTCACGTCCCCTCGAACTGCACACGCAGCTCGGGACCAGCAGGGGATGGAACGAGGGGGCGCTGGACCCAGAGAGGCTCCTCCCTGTGGGTTTGCACCCCTCGGCTCTGGGCTTCCCCACATCACCAACGTCAGACGATCCCCAGTTTGTCGGCCAAGAGGAAAGGCCGGACGTTTACAGAGAAGCTGTGGAGGGACCGGCAGGAGGCTGAGTCTGAAGCCTCACCAACATGGGTTCCAGACCATCCTGGCCACTCGCTGCGTGGCCCTGCAGAAGTCCCCTCTCCTCCCGGGGCCTCAGTTTCCTCCTCTGTATGATGGGGATCAAATGGCTTAACCCCCGCCCCCCCAAGGTTTGCTGTGAGGGGACGTGCAGGGAGGATTACAAACGTCATTGAGGCGACAGGCCTCCACGCCAGCAGCAAATCTCAGCATGCTCATCTGAGGGGAAAGGTACTCTGGAGATGATGTGGCTTTCGGCTTTTAGAGGCAGCGGGAACAGAAAGGGGAAGCAACCCGTCCAGAGTCCCCAGCGAGCTAATAGGCCAGCTCGCAGCCTCTCGGGGAGCCGTGCCGGCCGCGAGGGCTGGATGGACAGGCGGCAGGAAGGTGGGGGGTGGGGGCTGCGCAGCAAGGGAAACAGGGCCGGGAACCGGCTGGGTGCCTGCTTCAGGACACGTGCGATCCACCTGGTAAGCAGCGGTTACTTAGGTGATAAGATAACGGCCACGAAAGTGCTTTGCAAGCTGTTAAGCGCCGTGAATTCTGACCAGTGACTGGACCCGTTTACTGATGCTTCGGCCGTGCCGGGGAGCGTGTTAAGGGCTCTGTGTGTATGAAGTCCTGTCAAAAGCCCCAGGCGGGAGCGACCGGTCACACCCCCCTTTCCTAGACAGCGACCAGAACCAGAGAGGTGAAGTCGCCCAGCTGAGAGCAGCCGGTGCGGAGACTTGAACTGGGATCCCACGGACTCCAAACGCCCACTTGGCCCAGCACCCTGAGCTGCCCCTTTGGGGCGTCCTGGCTCCCGGAGCCCGGAGAAGGCCCGCCCGTGGGCACACCTGGGCCTCGCGGAAGGCTGAGCGGGGGGCCCCCGTGGTGCAGCGCGCTCCAGCAGGAATCCGGCCCGTGTCCCAGGGGGAAGCTACGCTTTCTCCGTCTAGAATGAGAAACACAAGTCGAGGGCCTGGCCCCCTCTTGCACGGAGCCCCAGGGGTCAAGGCCAAAATACTCTCCTGGCCCTTGAACGCCATCCTGCCTCTCGTCCCCTGGGCCCTGCCTACGCCCCTTCACTTCCCAGGTCGATGAGCCCAAGCCCCGTGGGGGGCCAGCGGGCCGAGGCTTGGACCCACTTCGGAAACATCTGGCTCCCGAGGGTGTTCCGTGGGAAACGCGCATCCACCCACATTTGAGTCCCCAGCAGAGCCCAGAGCAGGCAGGCTCTCTCAGACACCGAGCCCCCCGCTGACGTTCCTTCAGCACCGCTGGGTTGGGTGGAGGGCGGATGGAGGGAGGAGCGCGGTCAGGGGGGCTCCTGCCCCAGCCGCGTCTCCAGGATTTCCAGCGGGGGAGCTCAGGGGTCACTCTGGTTGCAAAGGAAGTGGGGGTGGGGGCTTCAACAGCACTTGGAAGAAGAATCAAGGAAATGTACAACGGACTGAGTTGGGGGGGGGGGCTATCTCGCCCCGTGGCACCACCCTGAACTTCTCCAAGGCCAGAATCATCCAGAAATGGAGGGAGTCAGCTCTCTGTGCTTTGCAGATGTACCAGCCTGGCAGGTGGGAACGGGGGCTTTTGCCAGATGTCCTCTATGACCACTGTGTGGGTTGTTCATGGGTGGGGGTTCCTGGAATCGGGGGCAAGTCCTCGTTAAAAGCCAGCTGCATCCTGCTCCCCAAGCCGGGAGTCTTCCTGGAGGAAGAGATACCTTTCGTAACTCAGGCAGAGGCCCCATGTGGGTTGGCACAGGTACTGCTTCTTGCTCTTGTATCAGAAATACAAGAAATGGAATCCAACAGACTTGCAGAATAAGGACATCGATATTTCCGCTAGCCGGAAGTCATGGGTGGCCTTCAGGGTTGGCTGGTCCCGTGGCTCACAGACGTCCTCAAGGACCCAGGTCCTTTCCCTCTCCTTGTTCTGCCAACTTTGATGCTGGCTGTGTCTTTGGGCTGGGCACAAGATGGCTGCAACAGCTCCAGATATCACATTCAGGCGACAAGGGCCAGACCAAAAAGAAACCACCTCTTCCAGGGCGCTCTCCTGGACGTGAGGATGTCTTACAATTCATCAGCCAGAGCTGGGTCACACGTCCACTGCTGCACCAATTACCCTGGAGGGAAGACTGGTTTAGACTAATTCCAGCAGGTGGAAGGGAGACTGAGGGCAGTGTTCACTACAGCCCCAAAGACTGCGATGCTGTGAGCTGCTCCAAGTCTCCGAAGCCCGCTCCCATCCCTGCCCCAGTACGGACCAACCCTCTAGCACAGCCCTTGGCTGACACCTGATCCACCGAGTGGCCCCCGGAGACTCAGCAGCACCCACCCCGGCCCCCACCGCCCCTCCGTGTTTGGCACTGGTTCCCTGAAGCCTTCCCTGCACCTAGGATGGTCCTCCCGCCCATCAAGTGGGGTCTTGCAAGAACAACCAGAAGAACTCTGCTTCCCTAAGTCATCTTTCTTTGCTCCCCACCCGCGCAACCTTTTGTTATGAAAACTTTTCAAACACGCGGAGAAACTAAGAGTGCCGGCCACCAATGTTTACCCATTCTCCTCATTCAACAGCTGTCCCCGACGTCCCCGTATTTGCCTTCTGTGTCTGTGTATTTGTCGATCTGTATGCAAGTAAGCTGCAGGCGTGTTGATGGAACACACAAATATGCTCGCAGCCTCTACCGAGAGCGCGCTCTGTCCTTCACCGCCCTGATGCAGTTGTCGCGTGAGAGAAATTTAATATAAATGGGAATCCCAGGCCCTGCTGCAATTCCCCTGTCGTCTCTGTGTGTCTGTGTGTGTGCGTGTTTAGGTCAGACCCGGGGCAGAAACCAGATGGGCTTTCTAATCTGTAACTTGAGGGCCTCGTCCTGGGAAGGCTCCCGGGTCTCCCGGCTCTTGGTGCAGACAAGAACATTCCTGGCATCCACCAGCTTGTCTGGAAGTGGGTTCCCTTCTGCCCTCTTGGCATTTGCTGCTTCAGCTTCTCCTGACTTTCGATAATCCCGCAGGACTGGTGGCCTTTGGCTTGGTTCCTCCAAATTCGGTTTCTCAGTAAGCGGTGTGGACCAGCCCTTTTCAGGGAAGTGGCGCTAGGGTCTGTGGCCTCAGCCAGAAAAACAGCAGATGTGTCTGTTTTCCAAACAGACGAGGGAGGGCCTGCCGCTTCCATTTTCTGGCTCCCGGGGTGCGCAGCGATGTCTGTCGGCTCCGGGATCGGGCTGCGTCCGTGTCGTAGCGAGACAGCTCGTGTTTACAGGGCAGTGGCTGTGTACCAGGTGTGCCTTCACGGACCCCGATGCCCTAGCGTGGTCGGTGGGATAACGGCCCTCAACCAACAGCCGTGTCCTCGTCCTCAGGACCTGGGAATATTCGCCTTACGTGGCCCAAGGAGGACCGCGCAGATGTGATTGAGTTACAATTTTTGGGGTGCGGAGCGTGTGTTGGGTGGTCTCGGTGGGCCCTAAAGACCACCCCGGGTGCTCTCAAAGAGGGAGAGAGAGGGGGATTTCACGCAGAGAGGGACAGAAGCCACGTGGTCCCAGAGGCTGGGAGTGGAGAACAGGTGGCAGGTGGCAGAAACTGGGGGAGGGGAGGAAGTGGATGGGGCCCTGGAGCCACCAGAGGAAGCCAGCCCTGCTGACACCATGATTTTGGCTCAGAAAACAGATTTCAGACTTCTGGCTTCTCGAACTGTGAGAGAATTAAGTTTCTGCTGCCGGAAGCCACCCAGTTAGTGGTGATTTGCGAGGGCAGCCCTAGGCAACTGACACAGGGAGGGCGATGTCCATCGTGCCCACCTTACAGGCAAGGAAGCCATCCGACGGTGACCTTGACCTGCAAGGGGAGCGCTGGGTATGACCGGGGGGTCTGCTCAGTTGGGCTGTGGTCTGTCCATTTCGCTCCCATGGAAGATGGCGGCCCAAGTGCTCTAGATTGGAGCGCCGCGAGGACGGGGGCATCTTGTGCACTTCTCGGTAGACCATGGTCCCAGACACACGGATCAGCTTTCTAGGTGTCCCTTTGAATGGATCCAGTAGTGTCTGCCCCAGGCGTGTTGGACGTTTAGGATTGAGATAGTCCCGCTGACTTACCTATTTCTTCCAATCTATCTATCCAGCTCTCCCTCAGCCATTTATCCACCAGTTTTGTCATCCACCAACAAAGACTGGTTCAGCTTAAGAATAGGGTATATCGAAGCCTGGGATACTTAGGGGCACAGGGAGCGGAACACACACAGCTGCAGTGCGGGGCACGGGGGGAAATCCAGGCCAGGAGGCCAGGGTCTCCACAGAGAAGGTCATCCCAGGCCAAAGTGAAGCCTGTCACGAGGAACTCAGGAGGGTCTGGACAGTCAGAGCAAAGCTAGAAGGAATTTGGGAACGGGGGCAGCTGTGCAAGCAGCTCTCGTCCGTGTAGGAAACTCTGATAGCAGGAGGGAGGGTTCTAGAACGTCAGGGAACCTGCACTTACATGTGAGCAGGGGCTTTGTAGCAGCTCCAAGAAGAGATCAGGGCCCCAGACAAGGGGATTAAGTGTAACAAGCAAGCAAGAAACTCAGGTCGCCGTTACTTGGAGCACGAGCTCGGGAGAAAAGGCTCAGAAACCAGGCAGAAGGAAACCCAGATGCCCAAGGTCGCTCTGATGACCAAGGTCATAGCTGGTGCCCAGGGTCCCCCCGACGAGCACCCAGGCACCAGGGCTGAGACCTAGAGGCCTAGACTGGAGTGCCTGCCCTGAGCGAGGCAGGCAGGCAAGCCCTGCTGGGGGTGGGGGTCTGCTGGACAAGAACACAGATGAGAGCGGGGTGGGGGGGCAGGCGGGGCGTGATGGGGACCGGGCAAGGTTGCGCAGACGCACGCGTCAGTACCGGTTGGCTGCTGAAGTCCGTTGTGGACGTACTTCGTGAGACGTCCTTACATGCTGGGGACTTAAGACGCGCCAGGCTCCCAGAGCTTGCCGTCGGGTGGGGGAGGCGGATGGCGAGAACGTCGTGCTACGTGGCCAGGAGCGGGGTGCTGCGGGACAGTCCCGGGGGCGGCCGGCCTGGCGGGGGTCTGGAGGGAGGGAATCCAGGGCGGGACCAACCGGGGACGGTGCAGAGGCCTGGGCCGTATTTAAACCACCCTCTCAGGCGATGCCAAGGTAGGGTCGGGCTGAAACCACGAGCCTATGGGGGAAACGCTTCCGGAGTGTGGGTGGGGGGCAGATCCTGTCTTGGGGGGCACATGGAGGCTTCCTGGAAGAGGCCATGTGGCTTCCCACAAGGTGTTTATTTTCCCTTCGACGAAAACCAGAGGCGGGGGCCTTCGCTCCTCACCCTGGTGGGGTGGCCCCTGACTGTTTTCCAGGCGGGGTGCTCTGCCCTCCCCGGGGGGCCAGGCCCCTGAGAGCTCACACGGGGTCTTGCCCTTTTGATCCTCCCCAGGAAAGAGGCAGGCACTCTGAGAGTCGCAAGGGTTCGGAAGGCTTAGTCACGAAGGCCGGTCCTCACCCTGCAGGGACGGGTCCTGAGACGGGGCGTTTCTCACCTGCCCCCCACCCCCCGGGGGACCCTATCGTGCTGCTTGCAGACCCCACTCGGAGGTACAGAGGTGCAAGACGGTCTCGATACCGCTTGATGGGGAATTCTGTTGGAAGTTTCGAGTGAGCTTTTTTTTTTTTAAAAAGATGCTGCCTGAGGTTGGCCAGTGGCGGGATGCCCGGAAGATCGGGGACAAATAGTTGAGTGGAGAAGGAAGACACGGGTGACCGGCGGGTGGGACACAAGGTTCACCCCTGCCTTAATCTGACTCCGGCTCATGCTGCCCCACGGCGCATGGGCCCCATGCCGCCTCCCACAGCCGCTCGCAGAGCCCCAAGCACAGGTCCTTTCCTTCTCACATTTTTAACATAACACTTATTCGTTTGCATGTGGCTGACCCACGATGTGACACTTGTCAGGTGTGGAGCATACTGATGGAACAAGTCCGCACGTGATGCTATGCTCCCCGTCCCGTTCTTTCCAGTCCTCTCGGAGCTCCCCCCACGGGACCCACGGAACCCTACCAGGGACGCACAGAGGGAGCAGAGGACGGGAGGAAGGCGTTTTCCCAGAATGAGTGAGTTTCACAGAAGGGGCCCCCCCGAAAGGGGCTGTTGGTTTCAGGTGGGTCGCGGAGAGGAGGGAGCAGGGTGGGGGCAGGAACGAAGTGTGACAAGGTGAGAGGAGAGACCACACCTCGGGTGGAGGGGATGGCCCAGGAGGAGTTCTGCTCTTCTGAGAAATTACCTCCAGTATGAAAGTTCCTGCTGCCTGCAGGACCCCCCCCCCGCCCCTGGGGCCGGCTAGATCATTTCACGACTTCTGGTTTTTCATTTGCCTTTGTGGTTGGAATCTGGTGCCCCCGCATGCTGAAAATAACCCGCAAGCTCACTTTTTTTCATGGTTTGCCTCCTTCCGAGAGACGGTGCCCTGGGCTGCTGGCCGTGAATCCAGGGGGCGAATCCCTTGCTGGGGGCGCTTGAGTCGTCCTGAGTTCTCTGCCCTTTGGGTCCGGCGATCGGTGCTAAGGGACTCTGGCTCATTTGGGCCCCGTAGTTGTGTTCCTTCCGCTGATGGGGCTCACTTGTCACTGTGCCAACACTATCGATCTGGAAGTCAGATGCCCAAAAAATTCCAACCCTCCCGAAAGTAGCTGTGAAAACCACCGGGAGGGCAAAAAAGCTCAGCTCCACGCGTGTGGCCTGAAGACCCTGAGTGGGCTCGGGACGAAGGGCTTCCCAGCGCCGCCGCTCCGAGCCCCCCGGGTGCGGCCGACGTGAGGTCCAGCCATCTGGTCCCAAGTGCTCTCGGGCCACAGCAGTGGGCACTGGGGAAGGGACGGTGACACGCACGTGACCGAGGGATGGAAACAGAGACCTGGGGGACGCTGCCTGTCCATGCAAGCGGGCTTATACGCTTCGACGGGCCCGCGCCCTCTGCCAGTGAACTCCCCCGACTCGGCCGGGGCCAGGACAGAGGGGGAGTTTTCACTACTTGGTGGAATTGCAAAAGTGGTGAGATTCTGAACGACATTTTCGTTTTTTGTGTTTTTTTTTTTCCCCAAAGACAATTGCTAATGGAAGTGTCTTCCTCCCGGTGCCTATGGAAGGGGGCTGCTTCTGCCTCTGCCCTCACTTCTTCCTGCCCCGAACAAGCCTCGGTTGGGTGGGTTTGCGCGAGCCACTTTCCTGGCCAGAGCGCTCCTTCCTGGAGCCGGAAGCGTCCACCCCCGGCTCTCAGGCAGATCTCGACTCAGACGTGCCTTCTGGGGAGACCTGCTGGACCGGGCCCTACGGAAGGTGCCCTGCAGCCTCTCGGGGGAGGGCTCCTTGCTCCTCCCTGACCTCCTCGGGGTCGAGCAAGGCTCCCCGGGGCTGGAACTCGGGGCCGGGCATGACGTCTGGCCAGTGGTGCTCCCGCGGGGTGCTCCCTGGTCAAGACCTCCTATGTCCTGGCTTCACACCCGCCTTTGACGCCCGTGGGGTGACTTCGGGTGAGTCACTTCATGTGCCTGTGCCTCAGTTTCTTTATCTGTGTGATGGGGACACGGCCAGTACCTTGTCACGAGGATTACGTGACCATCCGAATGCACCTGCCACAGCCCCCAGCAGGTGCCACGCTCCTCCTCCCTCTGACTGCTACACTGCGCCTCTGTCACTCCCGCCGCTGTCACTCCCGCTCCCGTGACTACTGCTGCCGTCAGGGCTGCCTCAGTCCCCCCACGGCTCCGTGTGCCCCGGGATGACGTCACTGGTGCATTACTGCTGCGAACTGAACAAGTCCTTTCGGGGTCGCCGGTACCACAACTGGGACGAGGACAACGCGGTGACCCCCGTGGGAGCTGCCGGCGCGGCTGCCGCTCCTGCCGTCCCTGCATGTGGGGGAGGGAAGCACCCGCCCCGCTTCCTCCCGGGAGGCGTCCCCTGCACCGTCTTCCCCTGCGTCTCTCTGAGCCTCCGCCGACTGTCTTGTGATTCGGGCTCGTGTCCTTCAGGGACGGCCCGGGGGCCCCGGCCTCACATGCCCGTTGCTCGGGGTGCAGGGGCGAGTTCAGCGGGACGGAGGGCTGGTCTGATGACACTCCGGCTCAGACTCGCTGCACCTGCCTCCTCACTCCACTGTAAGGACAGCGACCCTCCTTCTCTGCGCACTCACTTTGACCTTTGGTCGTGCACCCAAGCGAACTGCCAACTCCTTGGTCATAAAAACTCCCCACGGTGATAGTTTGGAGTTATTTAAACCAACAGAGTTCGTTATGTAGTATGAGGTTTGAAACCTCTTTATTCCTCTTAATGTCCAATATTTGGACATTTTACAGGTAAAATATGACTTCGAAGGGATATCTTCAAGTCAGTGAATGTAGGCGTTGGAGCCAGAGGGTGCTGGCTGCTGTGTGAGCTCAGCTGAGTTGCCTCCCCTCTCTGAGCCTCTGCTTCTTCTTCTATGAAATGGGGCTACGACCAGCCCCTGCCTCCAGGGAGTCACCTGAGAGCCCATGAGATCAGGCAGCTAAATGTCCCGTGTGCTGCCTGCCACAGAACGGCCACAAATACGCATGATTTTTGTTCTCCTTGAGAGATGAACGCTCCTTGAGAACAGGGATCAAGCCGAGGCTTGGTGACCGGCACAGCAGAGGCTGACGCGCGCTGAGCTCGCAAGGCTGGTCTCCTCTGCCCTCCCCCCTCCCCCGCCCGCACCGCCTC
Source organism: Potos flavus (assembly GCA_028534135.1). Lineage (NCBI taxonomy): Eukaryota > Metazoa > Chordata > Mammalia > Carnivora > Procyonidae > Potos > Potos flavus. The sequence goes on along the minus strand of CM052888.1, from coordinate 2,445,804 downwards.
GGTGTCTGCCCTCCCCGTCGCGCCTGGATCCCACGGCTTCTAGTGTCGGCCACCTATACCCCCGTGGGACGTAAATCAGCACAGCTCTGCCCTGAGAGCAACTCTGGGGCCTTTCCTTTATTCCAGGACGAACCGGTTCTGGATGAAGGGATTTCGGGCAAGCGGGAGTGACGGCGGTTGAACTGCAGTCTTGCCGGCTGGAGGCCAGGGGCCTGGCTGGGGCTGGATCCGTCTCCCGGCCATGCTCTTGGACACACACAGGACTGCAGGTGCGCTCTGCAGGGACTGTCGGACTGGAGCTGCCCGCGGCTCCCGTCAATGCGTAACAACGGGCTCACGGCCAACCTCAAGGTGGAGGGCTCGGGAAAGTTTCATGCTCACTGTAACTGGAACTCCTAAGAGCCTCATTTCTTTATCAGACTACGCCTTGGGCTTCTCTTCCTCCTTTGACCCTCACACGGAGGCTGGCCTGGCCGAGCTCTACCCTCGCTCCACTGGCCAGCCTAGTCCAGAGCCAGCACCAGCTAGCCTACATGGAACCCTGGGAACTGGAAAAAGTCACCCCTCCAGGGAAGGTGGGTTAGAAAAGGTGCACCCTCTGGGTGAACCCAGTCCTGTGGGCCTAGGGCTTGGGAAGCTGACTGCCATGCCTTTTGTGTAAAGAGAAAGGAGCCCCCCTTTCTTCAGAGAAAGCAGCATACAGCTTGTGTTTTTAGCTCCAGTTGTAAGTCAGGTGCTTTGTTCAGTGCACAAACTGCACCACAGTACAGGGCAGCCCTGCTTCAAAGGCCCGATCCATTGGTCTCAAAAAGTCTGTGGTGTAATCTCTTGCCAGCCGTGCCGTTATGTTCCTCAAAAATACCTGGATTGCTAAACAGCAGTTGGAAAGACAAAGTCACAAACAAAACCCATGACGGGGAATTAAATACCCTCAAACCAAACTTCTAGCTGGTCGGTATCCCGAACAAACCAAATCTGTAAGTGCGAGAAACCTGCTCTTGTAAGTAAAGCTCCTGATCCACTTGTTCTGAAGGGTTCAGGGAACATGGCTTCTGTGCTTGGAGTCCATGAGTTTTATGTCATGCAAACTATTCTCTAAAACCTTCTTCCAAGCACTCACTGCCCGGGACCGAATGTCTTGGGGACGCCTAGATCCCTAGAGTTGCAAAGGTTTGAGGAAGGCTTTCTTGAGCCTTCTCTGATGTCCCCGTGTTGACAGGGTGAAGTGTAAACAGATGTACGACAATGGTTAAAAAAAAAAAAAAATCAAAGTATATCATAAAAAAGGGAGAATCTCAAAAGTGTAGCGGCGGAAGGGTGCCTCTGGGCGAACACCGGAGCTTACCCCTTCCTCCGAAAATGGACGGGGTAAGAGCGCTCACTTCACAGAACTGTTTGAGGATCAAATGAGATCACACACGCAAAGTGACAAACTCACTGAGCACACGGTCAATGCTGAATGGGACCGGCGTTACTTTTTCTGCCACTGTGCATTTCCGTAGGACATTCAGCATCCAACTAAGCACCCCGAGGGTCCTCGGTGTACAACGCTAGTTCCCTTTATCGTTTTTTAAGGAAACAGTATGTACAAATCTAAGAAGCACGCACGAGAAATATTAGGGGTTGCCAAAGAATGTAAATAATAGAGGCGCGTGGAAAGTAGACATGAGAGCCTCGCCCTTCCTCACACCCCCGAGCCGACGGGCACAGGACGCTGGCGGTTTGCGAGGGCAACCTTGCCAGGCGCGGACGTGTGTTTTGTGTTTATAAAAACACCAAATGCGCGGCCTCCAGCACCTTCGCGGGGTCTGGATTTTGCACGTGGAATGTTTGGTTTCCGAGGGGCTGTTTTTCCCTCTGATGGGAACTGCAAGTAATCTGCTCTGAACCCGCCCCATGTCCGGGATTCCTGCCGTAGGAGAGCAGAGGGATGCCTTATGGTCTTGGTGCTTCCAAACAGTGATGCCTGTTCGCACTGCAGAGGACAAAGTGGGGGTGGCGTGTCCTTGACCTTCCCTGCAGGGGAAGCTCGGCGTGAAGACTGCGAGGCAGAGGTCCTCGCGGCGTGATGCCCGGGTTAGACATGGAGGACCTGTGACCTTGTCTCGGCTTTCTCTTTCAGGCCCCAGTGCAGGGCAATTCCGGCCAAGAATAATTCTGACAGAAAGAGCTTCTGAATTGGTCTAAGAACAGTTATTTTGCAAAAGGGCAAAACTGAAAAAAAAAAATTGTTTTAAAGAACATTACAGTTATAGAAATGTGTCGCCTAAAATACTTTGTGACGGTTTGTGGGAATGATCTGAGCCACATTATGAAAGAAGGACGCTGAGCCAGAGTTTTCGAGGGTGATCAGAAAAACCACCCCCGAACCCTAAGAGCCTCACCCACCCTGGGGATGTCACAACGCACGGCTCCCAGCGCCACCCGATGCTGGACCCCCGGGGCCCTCCTGCAGAGGTTGGCACTTAAAGGAGAGTTTTTGCACTTTGATTAACAAGAGACCCGATCCACCCACCACTTCCTCCGTTGTCACGGCTCCTCACCGCCGAGGACGATGAAGGTCAGGTAGAAATAGAGTCATGATTGGTTACTTAGCAAGGGAGACGAGGGCCATGCTCGGGGGGTTCCCCTGAGTTTGGGTTTGTCTCTCGGGTGTCTTAGGCTTGTCCTGGTGATCACAGCCCCTCCCGCTTTCCCTGCTCCCCAGCCGGGTCCCTGCTCAGCTACCCCGGAGTTCTCGCCCGTGATCTCTCCGTCCACCACCGTCTGCCTTCTCTCTCCTGCTTGGACGGGCTGACACAGAGCTGCGGACTCTTAATCTCAGTGGGGCGAGTGAGTGGGGGGTGCAGGGCATTTTGGTACATTCGCACTGGGTCCGTTATGGGGGCTCCAAACACATGCTCCTCCCTGACCTTGGAGAGACACTGCTGATTGCTGTTTAATGTGGCATCCAAGTGGGATGGAGGCTTTCTCTGCCTCACTGTCATGGGGTCATCCCAACCCCCAAGATGGGAGAGGGGCCGAGAGGCTGACGGGAGACCAGGGAGCTGGGCTACGTGCCGGCTGTGTGACCTAGGTGGTCTGAGTGACCTCTCTGGGCTTTAGTTTCTGCATCTTTAGACTCGGACAGGCACCCCAGCCTTCCCTAGCTCACTGGGTTGACGCGAGGCTGTGATGGGAGGGCGGGGGTGGCACCCTGGGCCAGCAGTGGCCAAGCGCTCGTGGCGCGTCCTGAAGATTTGCTCATGGCTCTGCTCTCTCTGCGCTGTTTCACCTTGGTGTGTGCAGTCTCTGGCAGGATGCCTGGTCCTGGGGGCGCCCGGTAAGTGCTAGCTGAAGGCCGAAGCTGGAGGCCTCGGCTTCCATACTCATTCCCCACCGAGCACCCGGAGAGCTTCCTGGCGGCCGGGCACGGCCCTGGGCGCTGGGTGAACAAAGAGACACGCGTGGCCTGATCAGTCTGTTCCCTAAAGGGATACAGCTAAAACTACGTGCGGAAACCTCCCTGTTTTATATTTGACACACACACACAGAGCACTTAGCCTGTGCTCAGTGTGACTGTATGAGCTGTAAGTAGGAACCGATTCAGTCCTTCCAACGGCCAACGTACCGTCACCATTGTCACCGTCACCATTGCCACGATCACCAACATCACCGCCATCTCACAGATGACGGAAGAGATGCCCAGGGAGTCGTCCGAGGTTGGTGTGGTTGGCAGAACAACGAGCCCTTCCCCTAAAGAACCTAGGGCATGTGACCTTCGTGGCAGAGGGACCCGGCAGCTGTGACTACGTTAAGGCTGTTGAGGTGAGGAGGATTCCGATGACCCAGGAGGGCTCAGTGCAACCCCAGGGGTCTCTGGAAGAGCGAGGCGGGAGGGTCAGAGCCCGGGAAAGATGCGAGGACCGAGCAGCAGCGGAGAGACCGGGAGCGGCCGTGCTGCTGGCCGCGAAGGCAGAGGAGCGGCCACGGGCCAGGAGAGCAGGCGCTGCCGGAAGCTGGGACGGCCACGGGAACGCGTCCTTTCCTGGAGCCTCCAGCAGCCCCCGGCCCTGCAGACACCCTGATTTTAGCCCAACGAGACCATGTCCGACTCGTAGGCCCCAGAACGGGCACAGGACACGTGTGCGTCATTTTAACCTCCTGAACGCGGGCTCAGGCGTGACGGCGGCAACAAGAGCTGGACAGACGGCCCTGAAGAAGGGTACGAGAATGATTTTCCACCCTACGTCTGCTTCGTAACCCGGTGCCCTTCTCGGAGCAGGGACAGGCTCACCGTGTGGCCACTGTCACCCAGCGTCCAAATGTGCCAGGGGCCGCCCCCCGCGACGTGGCACTTGCCACCATCCGCTTCTGGTCCCGCCGCTGTGCCTCTCTCGGCTGCAGGGCTGGTCCTGGGCCCCCGCGCTGCGCTGCCCACGGCTGCGCTCAGCCAGTCCGGGAGCGGACTGCGGGATGATGACTTCTGCCCACGTCTGCCTGAGCCAACGACAGAACCAAGGAAACTGCCCCAGGGCCTTCAGCCGGGGTCCGCCCACTGCGGCCTCCTGGCTCCCAGAGAAGGGCATAGCCCTTCGCTCCCCGAGGGCTGACGCGGACGTGCCCCTTGGCTCACCAGCGGGTCGGGTCAGATCTTTCACAGACAAAAAAGGCCAGGGGTACAAAACCAGAAAACAAGAAGCTGAGGGTAGGGGGTGGAGAGAAAACGCGGTGCCTCCCAGAGCGCCTGGTCTGAGCTGGTGGGACAGGGGGTGCTGAGGGGCCTGGTCACCCCGGCCCGCCAGGCACCCCCACGCCCCACGTGGGGGCTGGAGGCTGAGTCAGCAGCGGCGGTGGCCCCGGGGATCCCTCGGAGCCCCCAGAGTGGCCGACGGGCCTCGGCGGGGCAGGAGCCCCCCAGCCCAGGAAGAATCTGAAGCAGAGGAACTTGGCAGAAACCCAACTTCTCTAAAAATAGTAAAAAGCCCGTGGCCCACAGAGGCCTGATTGCGAGGCCCCGCGGGCGCTGCCAGCCGGGTCCCTGACCGTTGGGCCCCGGCGCGGCCCTGGCGTTGAGCAATAGGGCTCTGTCCCGGGGCTGTACCCACCCACCCTGCCCTGCCCCGCTCGGGCCGAGGGAGGGGGTGGCCGCTGCCGGTGCGCGTGTGTGCGTGTGCGCACATGCATGTGTGTTCCTGCGTGCACGCGTGTGCCCTCCTGTGTCAGTGTGGAGGTCAGTGAGTGGCTCCCACAGTCCTCCAGGCCTGGGGTGACCCGGGCTGTCTCCGGGGCGCCCTCCTCTCCGAGGACAGCCAGGAGGCCCCCGGGCGGGGCCCCAGCGTGGCCCCGGGGCTGCTTCTGTCCCCTGGGGAGGGACGGGCCATAGTAACTCAGTAACTAATTTATTGAGCTCTTACTACGTGCTGGGCCCTGTCCTAAGCCCTCCGCGAGCCCATCCATGTAAGCCGCGAGCCTGTGAGATAGGAACGACTTTTAGCCCCACCATATGGAGCAGGAAGTCCAGAGAGGGGAAACCGTTTCCCCAAGGCCGCTCAGCACTGGGGCAGAGCCAGCGAGCCTAGATCTGGGGCTGAGGCCTGAATACGCCAGTGTCCTGCCTCAGGGGAGAGTAAGTGCTCATGCCACCCAGGCCGGCGTGGCCTCCACAGGGTGGCCGGTCCCTCTCTCCCGTGCGTGTCCTGCACGTTGGCCCCCTGGGAGCCTCTAAGCCCTTTGCTGACTTGGCAGCGAGGCCTGGTCCTGGGCCGGAGAGGGTCTTGGCCGCTGGGACTCATGCTTTGGGGTGGCGAGCCACGGGGGTGTGTGCGCGAGGCTCCACGCCCTCCCTGGGAACCTCTCCAGTGGGCTGGAAACATCGGTCCACCCGTGTCTGGGGTCCTGCCCCTTCCGCGGACTCCAGGCCATTCCTGAGGACTTCACCTCTGGGAGAGGCTTACAGTCGTCTGTGGGACGCCCCGGGATTTAAAGGAGACGCCTGTCCCTGCAGCCTCCTGGCCCGCCGGAAGGGCCACGGAGCGAGCCATTTTCCTTCCTGGTGTCCAGCGTGCAGCTGCCCAGAGTTGACTTTCTGCCGCCCGGCACCCAGAGTCGCCCCGCAGGGTCACCAGCTCCCTGGGCCTGGGGAGACAGAGAGTGCCTGCCTTCCGGACTCCTGGCCCTGGCTGTCGTGGGCTGCCCCGCAGGGGTCACACGCAGGACAGCGGAAGGGCTCACGTGGACCCAGGCTCTGGTGTGCCGCGTGGGCATCGCATGCCCGGCTCCGAGAAGGCCGCGGTGTGGCAGTCCTGTGCCCGGGGTTTAGAGCCTTGCTGTGGGGCTTGCCTTCCAGCACCCCGACTTTCTAGCCACGGGGTCTATCAATCCTCTGGGTGCCCCGTGAGGGACGTGGGGACCGTTGCAGCCTCCCCTCCCTCAGGTAGCGGCGAGGATGAATGCGGGGCTCGTGTGGTGTTCTTGGCGCCAAGGTCTTTGGAAAGGAAGGGCTCCCCGCAGGAAGCTGTGGCCGTGGCCTTCTCGCAGGGGGGGGTAGTGTTCTGAGCTCGGCCCGGACCAGGCGCGGGTATCCATCAGATGGGGAACCCGAGGCTCCCATGTTCATACCCGAGGACGGGCAGGCTCCGGGCTTATCTTCCGAGCCCTCTCTCTCCTCTCCTACCCTCTTGAGTGTCCGGGAAGCCACTTCGTGCCAAGTATCTCCCTTGTAGACCAGCAGCTGCAGGCTCTCAGCACACACAGCGTTGCACTCTGACCCGGTCAGGGAGGTGGTGTGCCGAGCGCCCAGTGCCGTTGGGACCCGTAGAAGCTTCCGGAAGCAGATGGCTCAGAGAATGTGTCCTGGGGTCACTGCGTCCCTCTGGCAGACAGCTGTACCCCACTCTACCTCCAGGGGCTTCTGGGTCCGGGGCTCCTGCGAGGAGTGAAGGAACCGGCCCGGGGACGGGTCTCCCACCGGGGACCTGGAGAGAGGAAGTGACTCCCGGGAGTGCCGTCTGTGCATAGCGGCCGCTTGACTGGAGGAGCTGGGACCAAACCTCCTCCTTCACAGCACGGGGGTTTTGCTTTAGGGTCCACGGGGCGGGGACCGTCCTCACCACCTTCCCCCGCAGCCGCGTGGTCTGCAGTGGCCGGGCCTGGGGGACAGCAAGCCGCAGCTATGGGGTCTGGTGAGCCATATCTAACCACGCTGGGTCTCCATTTCCTCCCTCCTCTGGAAGGCCACCAGCAGGGGCTCCCACCGTCCCCCTGGCACTCGGACGTGCTCATGCTTCCATGCTGAAATGGAGGCATAGTTTCAAAGAATTTTCTTTGAGGTCCCGTCTGCCTAGAAGCTACACTCAGAAAAGGGCACAGTTTGAGCCCCCCTGGCCGTGTGCCTGAATTAGCGCGGCAATCCCTTTCTTCCTCGGCCTGCGGCGAGGGCCTGTATGCCCTTGCCGATGGAGTGGCACGAAGCTACGTGGCCTTAATTCCACGTGTAATGGGCCCCAGGCAGGAAGCCTGGACAGGGGGGCCTGGACAGGACCGATCATCGCGGGAGAAGGAGCCACGGCGGGAACATGCTCTGGTCGCTGAGCCCGGGGCTGTGGTCAAGGCCAGGGAGTCGTGCTGAGGTTCACGTGTGGCGTGAGGGCTCGGCCAGCCCTGACCTGTCGGTGCGGTGCCCCCACACGGACTCTGCTCTCAGGATTTGCTCCACTTTCTTTCATTTTTACTTTCCTTCTTATCCTCGCAGGTCAAGGTGCAGAGGCCGGGCAGGGCCGCGGAGGCGGGACAAGCTTCAGCAAGATGCTGGAGCCTGCTGACCGGCAGCCTGGCTCCGGGGCGACCCCTGACCTCTCCGGTGCTGGGATGGGCCCTGAGGATGTCTCCTTGCGTTCCGCCTTCCTTTCCCGATGGCCGAGTGACAGCACAGGGGGACTGGGCAGGACCCCTTCCTGCCTGGCACCCTCTTGCAAGCCCCACTCGTGCCCCCTTGCTGATGGCCGACCTCTGGGGCTCAGGCCAGCTCCAGACCGGGTCTGGGGTCACCGGGAAGGCACAAGGACAGCTGGAACAGCCACATCTCCACGGAAGGGGCTCTCCAACCCCCTGCGACCCTTGGGGCCTTGAGGATCCCAAAGGAGGCAGCACCCCCTGCTGGCGGGTCACGGCACCCCTTCCTCCAATTCCCCGTGCCCTGAAAACTGGGGGATATTTGCTCACCACTGAGTCCATTTGCTGCCTTTGGGGCCTTGGGGTACCCATGGGGTGGATGTGTCTGCAGATGTGGCCTCCCAAGAAGACGCCAATAACTCCCGAATTCCACTAGGGGACATACGTCCTCAAGGAATTCCTACCGGGGGTCCGTTGGGCGACCAGGATGGGGACGCTCAGTGTTAGTGCAGGGGCGCGGGGCTGTGCAGCCCCCAGACTCTGCATACAGGCAGAGGCACAAATTTAAAAACGTGATGCTGAGTCACACAAAAAAAACAACAAACGAACCGGAAAGAGAGGATGACACAATCCCCTATGTTCTCCAGATAGAGAACGCATAGGGAACTGGAAGGTGGAATCATATGAAATTACCGTTGTTTTACTGGGTTTTCTTTTAACCTACAGGAACGGGAGTGTCCCGTCGGCGACCCTGTGCTTTGGTGTGTCTACAGCACGGAGGGCAATGGCAGTGAACCCCGACAGCTGCCCCGAGCGACACGGATGATTCCCGCAGCACAGGGCCAGGCAAACCGGAGACGACTGACCCCCACGCCGGCCAGGCAGATCGGATCCACAGTCCTGAAGGTGAGGCCAGGGTTGCCCTTCAGGGGCGGGTGGTGACCGCGAGGGGGCACAGGGGGCTCCTGGGGCGACAGCGGGCCGCGTGTGAACTCTGCGGAGGTGTGTGTGCGTGATCGGCACACTCGGTACCCGCACTGCCCTGCAGACAGGCTCGGGGACGCGTGCCCCCGGAGCGACCAGGGCTGTTTACGGGGACACGGAGCAGCTGAGGGCGTGTGTGGAGTGCCGGAGTAGGGGCCCAGGGCGGGAGGCGATGACTTTCCTCCTGCCTCCTGGGCAGCCCAGGGGACATCCAGGGGCCCCTGGTGACAGCCGAGTCCCCCCAGTCCCTCCCCAAGATGTCCCTGGCAGCCCAGCTTGCTGGGGGCCCAGCCCTGGCTGGCAGGAAAGGAGGAAAGTCCCCACTGGTTTCTTTTTCTTGCCACCGAAGGGCTGGCAGGTGTTTGTTCCTGAAACTCACGGCTGAGCTAATTTTACACCACAAGTGAGACACCGGGGAGAGGAGCGAAACGATGCTCCCGGGGCTCCGGTCCCAGCAGGACGGGAACCCTGGCCAGACGGAGTAGGGGTGGCACTGGCCGGTGGGGTCAGGGAGCAAGGTGTGGTGGACACGGGGGCTCGGAGTCCTCCCCGGCATCCATTCATGACTTCAGACGGGGCACTAAGAACCGCGGGCTCGCTTTCTGGCTCTGTCACTTGGCCTCCGTTTCCCCATTTCGAAGGGGCCGGGTGGACGCAGCCGAGCCCGAGGCCCCGTCCTCACCTCGGCTCCCTCTCTCACGTTAGGGGCTGCATCCCGCCTCCAGAGCAGAAAAAGTCCCACCATGTTTGCGTTTTCAGGAAAACCGAAACGAGCCAACACTGAAAACCCACTGTGACTTGGCAGGAACCCCCGTGGTGGCCCAGGTCGGCGGGACACCTGTCGTCCCACAAGCATGCACGGAGGCGGCCCCGGCTGGAGGACACGGCGCGCCGAAAATAACTCCTTTCGCGGCAACTATGTGGGACACGCGCTCCCCCAGAATGCTTCCGGAGCTCCCCGAACACCCAGGAGACAGAGAAGGTGTGAAGGACATCTGTGCGCGAGGCCGCCAGTCACATCATTCACACCGGGCGGTCCCCTCTTTCTTCCGGTAGCGCGAGCCCGTGGGAAGGGCGGAAAGGAAATGGGAGCGAATTTTCTCTGAAACCGTTCCCTGGATCCCTCAGCGGGCTCGCGCTCAGAAGCTGCCCGCCATTCTTAAAAGAGCAAGTGTTATTTCTGACCTTATTTTTCCAGAGGAAGGCAGAACTTCACGTCCTTCTCCGTGCCCCCCCACCCCGCCCCCCGACACGGACGGGAGTTAAAGCAGGAAAAACACTCGTGTGAGCAAGAGCGCACGGGCCGCGCCGAGCCGAGAGAACCGTGTCCGGCATCCTCGGCGTGCGGGGAGGCCAGAGCATCGGCAGGACTGTGCCCCAAGTTATACATCCTGGAGCCTCGGCTGCACGTGAAAGCGGCCACGGCAGGAAGGCAAAGAAATGAAGGCCCCCGAGAGGCTGAGAGGCAGGGGTGAGCCTCTGAACCTCCAGGCAGGAAGAAAGTACGCTTGGGAGTCGGAGGACGTCCCAGCTGGGGACTCTGGAGGGGTGGGTTATGGAAGCAGGAGGAGGAGGTGGCGGGGGAGAGGAAGAAAGTAAGACGCCGAACACAAAACTCAGCCCTGAGCTTCCTGGCAGCCACGGCAAAAAGGGAGCATGATGCACTCTTGTCTAGAAAGAGCAGACAGGCCACCCCAGTAGGTAGGTATGGACTTGCGAGCCGGGCATCCGAACGCTGGCTGAATGGGGAAGGGTATCCGGAAGGTGAGTGGCTTGCATAAGCCTAAGCCTCGTGTGGGGAAGCCTCACACAAAAGTTGTTTGTGGCCATCACTGCGGAGCTGGTGGACCACGGCGGGCCCGGTGCCGTCCCCAGGCCGAGAGCGCCTGCTGACCCTGGCGTGTTCATCGGTCATGCAAGGATTAGATGTTGCCAGTAGGTGAAATCGCTAAAAAACCACACACATGACCATAGTTCCTTTATAGGCCCATCCCTTTAGATGCTCTGTCCCCTGCCCCCCTGCATGAACACGGGGTCACGGAAGAAGCAGCCGCCGCTGGCCACAGCCCTCCTCTCCTGGGGCAGCCCTGCTTTACGCCTCTTTTGCTCTCATCCTGAGTGGAGCCTCTCTCACGCTCAGAAACGTCCCGGCGCTAGGCTCAACCACACGGCCATGCCGAATACGCGGCACTGAGCCCTGCCCCCGCCCGCCGGTCCTTCTGTCCTCTCTGGCCCACGTACTCTCGCAGGCGTCACCTTTACGCCTTCCGATGTCGCTTCCATGAATGCCTCACAGGTTTCTCCTGGAGTCGCGTCCGAGGGAACCATGCTAGGTTATGGTGCCTCTCGTATCGGCTGAGAGCGCGTCACCTTCCCTTCTTGCTGGGGCTGCCAGGGAGCTCAGAAATAATCTTTGTGCGTGGACGCGGGAGCTCTCGCTAGCCTTTCATTAAAGGCTGGGTTATGCGCCATTTCTCCAGCAGCTCTCGGCCTTTGGTGGTTGTTTTGGGGGGTTTGCCCATTTCAGCTGCTCTTTCTCGAGAAGCTGACTTCTAGACCTTGCTGCGAGTGGGCAGGTCGGGGTGCCCAGGGAAGGCAGCATTGGGAAGGGCGGGGAGGGGGGACCGGGTCAGGCCTCCTGGCCTGAGCACACCTGCCCGGGGGCTGGCCGCCGCTGGGAGAAGTTCTAGGACGCGCGGCACGGAAGGGTGAAGGTGGGGTCCTGGCACCAGGCACCATGCTAACCTTTCCTACTTATCTCCTTCCGGTTCCCCAAGTCCTACGTGATGGGTGCCTTGTTATCCCCATTTTGCGGAAGAGAAAACAAAGATACAGCTTGAGGGGGTGCCTGCCATGATTCCCACTCAGTGAGCAAGCAGGAGAACACGCTTTGCCCCAGAGACTGCTGGTGTCAGCGGTCACGTTCCTGGTGGGGCACCCGGCGTGGCCCTCTGCACGTGGACACTAGGAACTTGGAGAGACGCACCTGTCTGAGGTCCCATGGGCAGGAGGTGGAAACGCCGGGCCCAGGACCGGACTCGGAGAGGCTGGGGCTCGGGCCACATCTGCGTGGGTCCAGCACTGTGAGGTCACGGATGAACGGCCCGTCGTGAGCTCTCTGGGGCGCATGCCCAGCCTCTGGAAAGTGACGTCATGGGACGAAAACGCCTCTGGCCTCACACATCTTCCCGGGGCTGACGCAGCACTTACCTGGGGTCCCGGCACACGGCAATGCTCTCTCCACGGGGCTCCCCCGGACGGAGTCTGACGGTTGTCCTAGACGAAGCAGAAAGTACATTTAGTCTGGGTGGGACTCACACCGACCACTCTCACCAGGCAGAGTCGATCCGAAATCATGACTCTGGCTGGAAAATACTCTGATGTCCCCGTTTTGTTCTGGGTCATTCGTTTGAGAAGGTGGAGGGTGAGTTCCAGTTTGCGTTGGGGTACTTAATGTTTACCACATTTTTCTACTTGTGGCTTACCGAAACACACACACACACACTCAGACTGCGGTTTCATTCCTTCCAGGGTCTCCTAAGTGGAAGCCGTGGACCTCTGGTCTGTTTATTCACCCAACAAACACCATAGGGGACCAACTATGTGCTGGACAAATGTCTGGGCGAGTGGGCATGTTTGCACCAAGGGGCCGGGCCAACACGGAAGCTAGCGCGCTTTCTCGGGGGGCTGCCTGCGGGACACTAGCATCAACGGTGTTGGGGAGATAACCTGTTCGGCTCCTTCCAGCCCCACCTCCCCTTTGGCTGCCTTCTGCCTGCCCAGAAAGGTCTACCTGCGTGCTCTCCCAGCGTCGCGACCGTGCACGTCCCCCAGCTAAAGTCGGCACCCCCACCTCGCCCCCTGGTTCCTCCGCTTTTTACTCACGGGTCCAGCTCATTCCGGTTCCCCAGACTCCACGCCTCAGCAGCACGGCCCCCTCCTCGCTCGGCCTCCCTCCCCAGACTGCTCCAACGTGGGAAATTCCCGCCTTTGACCTCCACGTGAGCGCTTGCTTCTGGCCCTTTCTCTCCCGGCCGGGGTCTGCTTTCGGACGCGGCCACCCCCGGGCTCTGTCTCGTGCTGCCCGTGAGCTCCGAGGCATGCCTCTGAGCGCATCAGAGGACGCATCGATTCCCTGTGACTCCACTGGCTTTCTTCACGCACGTCGAAGCTGTGAGTAGGTGTCGTTGATACAGGCTTGTTCTGTGTTCTTAATGAATGGACCCCCTTGTCCGTCGGAAGTGGCCATCTAGCACCGGGGGTCGTGTTGCCATAAAGTCTCCTTCGTCTGAAATTTACGTAGCTGCCCCTGCTTTCCTCGTCCCGCCCCACCCCTGCCTGTGCATTCCGCGCACTGACGGCGGGTCTCCCGCGGGCACCGGACGGACGGGGCTGCTCGTGGACATCCTTGAGCTTTGTTCCGAGGGTCGGGGAAGCTTCCCGGAAACCAGACGGTTGTTACTGTCCCAGAGCACAGATACCAACTCCTCCCTCGGTTCTGCAGGGGACCCTCACGTCCGCCAGACCCTCCTGAGAAGTTTGGGACCGCCCGCCGGAGTTAAACCCAGCAAAGGGAGAGCCTCACACCAGGCATCAGGGGTGACGGACGGCTTGGCGGGTCCCCGTCGTGTGCGCCAGGGGGGAGTGGGACGCTCTCCTGCTGCCCCTGCCGTGGAGAAGAGACACGCTTTGCTTGCGAGTGAGCTTCCCACCCCCTGCCACTCCGGTTTGCGTGTATTTAGTGTTATCCGCGCGCCTCAGCTTCTGTATCTGCGAAATGGGGAGAGGAATTGTGCCCGCCTTACGGAGTTGTGGGAACGGCATGAGCTCTGTGAGAGCCTTCCACGACGCCCGGCCTACGGTGAGCGCTCCATAAAGCCGTCCTTGTTAATTGTAATAATTATTATGTTCTCACCTTCCAGCAGCTCAAGGAGGCAGGAATTCCCATCCCCATTTTACGAAAGCGGGCGGGGAAGACGCCGTATCCCTCGGTGGCGGTCAGAGAGAGGGGCTTTGGCGAGGGGCTCGCTCCTTCCTGCAGACCTCGTTCATGGTCGCGCCCCATGGGAGCTGGGCTCCAAGGCCAGCGGCCCACCAGCCGGCCGGCCGGGACTGCAGTGCGATTTTCCAGGGAGCCAGGCTGAGTCTCCAACAGCAGGTGCAGCCGGAATGGGAGGGTGACGACCTCACGCAGCCGCGGGGGAGTTTTGGGGTCCTTCCAGCTCCGCGCCTCCAGCTTGCACACGATTAACCACGGCTGCCGATTGTTAGTGCGGAGGCAGAGCGGTCCTGGTGATGCGGATTCCACAGATGCGGAAAGTGAGGCGTCCGGTCAAGGTCGGCTGGGGAGAAGCGTCAGAGCCCAGATTTGAACCCTGGTGGTCTGGTTGGGGAGCCCCTGCTCTGAACCAGCCCACTGTCTGGCACCTAGAACCCCACTTCACGTATGGGGACAGTGAGGCCCAGACAGGGACGCCCCGACCGAGGCCACGGAGTGGGGTCGCGCTGGAGCCGATGCTGCGGCCGCGGCAGCGTCTGGCCCTGCCTCGGGGCGATCCGTGGGAGCCGACCTGGGTTTGGGGCCGTCTTCGCACCAGTCAGTGACTCTCTGAGGACAGAGGTCAGGCGTCCTCATCTCGGAAGCTGAGCGTCTGGCGCGGAGTCTGGCCCACGAGGGGCTCCCCTGGGGCGGCCCTTAGGGGCTTGGGCTGGGATGCTGACCTCCCCTTTTCCTGGGGCAACGTCAGCTCCCCGAGCATCAGTAGGCCCGTCTGTGAAATGCGCACATCATGCATGTCCTTTAGGACATGGTCGCACGCTGGTGAAGCATGTGGCTCAGAGTGAAGGACCACAAGGACGAGCGTTACCAGAAACGATCACAACGCAGCAAAACTCCGGCTTCCCTGAACTCCACGGAGGTCTGCATTCGCGTTCCTGAGCCTTGGCTCCTACTCCCTTTCCTCACGGTCTGTGCTCCCTTCCCGGAGCACACAAGCTCGGCGCTGCCCCGGCAGGGAGCTGCCTCCATTTCATTACTAAAGATTAAGTGAAATAACACAAAACAGACGCTGAGGTCTCCTGACCATTTCCCCTTTCAAAGGTGGAGAACGGCACATCAAAACCAGAAGATGAACCAAAAGGTTGCCGGTGGGTTCTAGAAAACTCCGACCGCAAGGATGAGGAAGAATGTGCTGAATTATATAAGAAGTTGGTTTGAATGTGCTTCTGGTGCGGGGTGCGTGCTCCCTGACACGAGTCACCGCCAACGTCCTTCTCCCTGGAGCACCTGGGGCTGCTCCCGTCATGCTCCGGGGCCCCGGGTCAGCCCAGGGCTCTCCCGACACCCCCACCGCTGAGCGTGCGTCCTCTGAGCTTCTCAAGTTTCCCAGGGGATGACAAAACTTCCAAGGGCTTCCTTGAGAAAGTGCTGGAGCCTTGGCTCCTGCCTGCACAGGGGTGGGCCGCCAAGGTGCTGGAAAGAGGAACCCGTGCCCCACGGGAGCCGCCCGGGTTGTCCCGGCTGTGCGGTGAGCGTCCAGACCCCAGGCAGGCCGCGCAGAGCCAGAGACTGATGCGGGCACACGCCCCCGGGCGAGCCACTGCCTGGAGAAGGAATCAGGCTTTCCCTCCACGCGAGAGCCGCCTCCAGGGGGAAGCGAGGTCCCTCTTCCTGAATGCTTCATCTCTGCGCAGAATGAATGTGTCATTGTCCCAGGCCCCCCGGGTGCTCCTGGCTGGTGGCCGTGGCACGTCTGTAGAGTGGGGACAGCCCGTCCCACCACGTGAGTGGGTGTGATGGCATCCACGTGCCGTGCGTGAGTCCAAATTGAGATGTGCCCGAAAATACGCCGCTGATTTCCAATACATCATAGAAAAAAAACGAACGTAATATGTCTTACTAATACTTTTTCAATATCGGATTACTTGTTAAAAGCATAACATTTTGGATCTATGGGGTGAAATAAAATAGATTATTAAAATGAATTTGCTTGGTCCGTTTATACTGCTGTCCCTGTGCTCCCCTCCCATTCCTGCTGGGCAGAGCTGGCCTAGAACTCGGGCTGCCTATTGGAACCACCGGGAACATTCGTGAACCGCTGGCCCCTCCCTGGAGGTTTGGTCTCGGCTTTCCTGGGACACGGCCCGGGTGTCTGGAGTTTTCAGAGCTCCATAGCTGACGTCTATGTCGGCAAAGTTGGCAGAGCCCCGCTGTAGAGTGATTCGCAGGTTTCCAGAGCAGGTGTCCTTAGGTAGGATCCCACTGACAACGGGACGTTGCCCACCGTTCTGTGCGCAGCAGGACCAGGGGAAGAGACACTCCAGGGCAGCTGTCAGATGCACCTGCCTCAGCCCTTGTGTCCGTCACCCATGTCACTGCTCCGCTAACCCGTAACATGGGGCCCATGTAACCCTGCCTCACCCATGGGGAAACCGACAGGAAGTCCCTTCCCAGAGTCACATGCCTAGGAAGCAGCAAAACTCAGATTCGAACTCACGCTTTCTCCAATGCACACCTCTGTCGGGGTCCCTGCGAGACCAGATCGTGGAGGCCACCATGGCTTAGGAGGACATGCTCCTCAGAGCCTGGGGATGGAGGCCTCGGGGAGGGTGAGAAAAGTAATGAGATGGTGGCAGCAGAAGGTTCGAGGCTGGTTTAAGTACCAGTAAGGGCAGTGATCATGACTTCTGTCATTAGTCTGTCGCCGTCCTCATCATCCCCATCATTAGTGTATAGACAGACCCCTGCTCAGTGTCTCTGGCTCGGCGCCTTTCTAAATCAGCTGTGGACAATCTGGAAGAGCTGACCGGGCCCCGTGGGGTGGGGTTGGTACAGCAGGAGAAGTAATCAGGTTCCGAGGCAATCTTCTTTTGGATTCTGATTCCTACCCTGATTATAACTGGGTCGGTAGGTAGCAATACAGGGCCTCAGACCATATTCATGATTGCCATTCAATTCTGCTCTGGGAGAATAAAGCTGTTATTTCTGGGGAAATCTGATTATAGTTTTGCAACAAGGCAAGTGTCCTTCTGAGAAAGCCTCGGCCTGGCATCTTCAGAAATAGCTCCAAGGCCAGGGAATGGCTGGGCGCTGTCTTCATAAATCAGCACGGTGGTGCCCTGCATTCGAACATTCCCGCTACTCCCTCCGTGAGAAGCACTGGAGGACCTGCTGTGAACTCGGGGCCCCACCACCGACTCCCTCCTTGCAGCCCCTTGGCTGGCTGTCAAATCCCCAAACCCCTGTGTCTTGACTCTCCAACCTTCTCTTCCAAGGACTCCTGGCACCGGCCACTGTGCCGCTCACGGCAGCTGTTGGCACGAGAAAGTCACTTGTCTTCGCCACCAGCGGATGATTAGCTAACATGGCAAGACAAGCAAGCCAGACACAGTGCCTTCAGCTGCAAGCGACAGAAGACCCAGCCCCAGAGGGAGTAAGCTACCAGGGGATTTATGACCTTACCTCACTAGAAGTTCCGAGGTAGGGAAACTCCAGGCTAATTCACGAGGTCATTGTCTTTGTGAAGGGCTCAAGTTTGGTCCGTTGTCAGCGTTGCCATCCTTAGCATGATTTCCTCGGGTATCTCTCCTTATGGGCCCAAGATGGCTGCCACGGTTCCGACCTCACACGCAGGCACAACAGCCTCCAGTCACGGTTCCTGGCAAGAGAGCATGTGATTCCTGAAGATCTGCCGTAAAACGCAGGGAAGCAGAGCAGAACTGTCCCCAAACAGCCTACGAACATGTGTGTGACAACATTGCCTTCTGTTCCCTAGCATTTTACAGACATTAATTGATGTCTTGTAAAACACCGAGGCCGGGGGCGGGGAGTCAGGGACCATTGGGGCGCAGCAGCCCCGCTTGGCAGATGAGGGATCTGGAGCTCTGAGCAGTGACGGGAGATCCTGAGGCCGCAGGAACTCTGTAGCAGGTGCGAGGCTTAGGGCTGAGGAGGGGGCTGGGTATTAGGACTCAGGTGTCCTGTCTCCCGTGTTCACAGAAGTTCTCTCTCCCCTGAACACCACTGACTGGTGTTGCCCAGGATCTTCCCCAAGCAGGGGCCGGCTGTGCCGTGAGCCAGCAGGTGAAAATCGCTGGCACACCGGGCCGTTTGGGGCTCTGGGTAAGAGCACCAGGCTGTGTCTCTGGGGCGCTGGCTCCCTCTTGTGGATAAAATGAAGAATTGCCCGGTGTTCCTTCAGGGTCTGCCGAGATTCCCTAACTGAGCCCGAGAAACACCCGAATGGCTTGCTAAGACCCCAGGGCCTCGTCCCCAGGGATTGGGATTCAGCGGGTCTAGGTGCCTGGAAATATGCATTTTAACAAGTGTCCAGTGTGACGCTGTTGCTGCTGGTCCGCCGAATACACTTTGAGATCCGCAGCCCCCCTGCAGTCTGGGGCCAGGGAGAGCCCACTGAGCCCACATGGACTCTGGAGACCTGGCAGCTAGTCTTGCTGTGTGACCTTGGGCAAGCCACACTCCCTCTCTGGGCCTCTGCGCTCTCATCCATAAGACCAGTGGCCTAGAAAGGGGGCAGCAAGATTTGGAGCACAAGCAGGTGTGGCTTTGCCGACGTAATGTTGAGGACACGGTCCAGACTCCAAAGGGCACACGCCCTGCGACGTGGTTTATGTCAAGTTCAGTAACGGGCAGAAGAAAGTTCCGCTGTTGGCGGTCAGGAGAGTGGTCGCCCTTCTGGGGCTGGGGCGGACGGGGTGCCCACGAGGGGACGCGGGCGGTGTTCTGGTGGGCTGAGGTTGGTCCACTGCTCTTCTCTGGGCGCTGGGCCCACGGGGTGTCCCGCGTGGGGGACCCGCTGAGCACCGCACGAAGGACCTGTGTGCTTTGTACCCGGTAGGCTTGCAGAAAAGGTTTACGCTGAAACCACAGGGAAGGCTTGGGACGGTGTGGGGTCTCCGGGGTCTCCGGGCCAGGGGGGCTCTGGGTCCCAGCCTGCCTCCCTCTTTCCACTGTGCTCAGACCCTGGGGCGAGGTCCCGCTAGGGGAGGGGAGCTCCTCGCTTGGGGTTTGGCAGAGTCTTCTGAGGGCACGCTGCGAGTGGGTGGAGGATGAAGAGATGAGCTAAGGGCCGAATTTCCCTGCAGGGAAGACTCTAGTCTGACTCGGCAACACTGGTTGCCTTGGGAACCGGCTGTTGTCCGAAAAACAGAACGACGTGAGAACACATCGGGGTCAGGCAAGGAAAGACCCTCGGGGGAACTCACGCACACAGAGGAATTAGAGGAAGTGCTGGGCCAGATTCCCCACAGTGCGGCCGGCCTCCCCGTCTACCCCTGGAAGTTCTGCCTTCATCAAATGTTTGCCGGTCAAATATCTCTTCTCGCCGACAGATACTCTGATCCCAGGGCTGTGCTCCTGGCAGGAACCAGGGCAGGCTATGAAATAGAACCAGGCTGCTCAGCTCAGCTTTCCCCAGTCTGGAGGTCGAATACGGTCGAGCTGCATTTTATCATCCCTTCTGTTCACCGGCCCTGCTCTGCCTGGGGTCTCGTAGACCTGAGTCTGGGAGACCCCCCCAGCCTCTTGGTTGTGCAAGAGCTGTGAGAATGTGCCCAGCACTGCAGGTGGAGGGGGGCCCTGACCAGTCCGACCGCTGCCCCGCTGCAGCCGCTGCTCCGGTGGTGGCCACATGGTGTCACCATGGGCCCCCTGTGCTCGCACAGCCCCAGAGACCCTTGCCTTCTGCGGAGGCGGGAGCCCGGGCTGTCCCCGGGCTGGAGTACAAGCCACAGGCCCCACCTCGCTCCCCCAAGTGCCTCGTGGCTGCGGGGTGACAGGGTCTGGGGTGCATCTAGTCTCCCCAGACAGGGGACACAACCTCCCCAAGGACAGCCACTGAGAGGACCGGCCCCCGACACACACACACACACACACACACACACACACTCACTCTCTCTCTCTCTCTCTCTCTCTACCCGTCGTGGGTAATCTGGAGCTATGAAGCGACATGCATTCTAAGGCATTTTAGGGATGGACTCCCGCAGAGGCCCCCTGGAGAACGGGTGTGGGGTCTACACCAGGTAGCAGAAAAACTCGGCTTCCAAGCTAGGTAGTTTTCTGCCCAACAGTCCCTGTGGACTCTGGGCAAGGGGTTCCCCTCGGGCCTTGCCAAGGGGACATTGGAGAAGCTCCCCCGGCGGGCCGTTGTGAGGAGGAAGGAGGAAGGAGGTAGGGCCCCCGGAGCAGCGGGGATGCTGGCGGTGAGCGCGTCCTGCACCCAACGCCTCCCCAGAAGGGCTGGTTCCCGGCGCATCGCAGCCGTCCCTGCCCAGCCTGCAATCGGCCATTCCCGCACGGCGCCGGGCTTTCAGGAACTCACGCCGTTGCGGATCTCCCCAGAGACTGTGACGTGCGTGCTGCTGGCCGGCTGGCGGCGAGCTCCGTGCTCCTGCCGGCCTCTCTGCAGCCACGTGGGGTGAACATTTACTACGTGCTGGTGGTGGTCACGCCCCATCTCATTCGACCCTCACAAGGAGCGACGACGGACAGACTGGGAGCTACTTTGCACACGGAAACCAGGGGCTCCCAGAATGAGGCATCTGGTGTGGGGGGGGCCACACGACGAGTGGGGGACAGAGGCAGGGCTGGAGCCCAGGCCTCCCCGTGTCCAGATCCCCTCGGCAGCCTAAGAGTGCTGAACATCGGTGTCCCGAGCTTGTCCTCGTCCCATCCCCCAACGAGCTTTCTCCGGAGGCCTGCACGTTTCCGTTTTCGTTCATTCGCTCGTTCGTCGTTGCTCCCACAGCAGGTGAAGCCAGAGCGAGGGCTGCAGGTGGAGGTGGGCGCACGCAGAGCCGGCAGCCGGCCGCAGGGCCGTGGGCCTGAGCGGAGGAGCTCAGCCTTGGGGCGCGGGGACCAGAGGCCACGGGCACCTCGTGGGGAAGCCACACGTACACGGAAGGTGGCAAAGCCCCAGCCATCTCCGGGAACTCTGTGCCGTGTCAGGAGTTTACACCGGCCGTCGTACCCAGAGGAGGCTGCACGAGGGGCCGCGGGGCCCTGCAGGACTCGGGGTTTGTCCAAGACCAGAACCGGGAGACCAGCCGCCTTGCCCCAGGCCCGGCCGCCCGGCACATCTCTTACCGCCTTTCTTCCGTTTAGACTCTTCCTTTAACAAAGGAATACGGGGCTCAGAAAAGGCTTTGGAAACTACAGAAATACAACCGTCAAGTCTTGGTTGCAGACTCAAGTGTTATCCCGCTGCACGCTGGTGTCTTTCCTTCCAGACTGTCCCCTGCTCCGTCACCAGACTCTCCATGTCACATTCGTTCACGACGGTGTCTGGATAACAGTGCCACCCTGGGCATGTGCCGGGCACAGCACAGCGACCCTCTGCGGGATGCCCCTTCACCCATCCGATTTCACCCGCGTAGTCATGCCGCCGGACTCCGGATTCGAACCCGGGCAGCGGAACGGCATGGGCCCCGCCCAGAGCTCTCCCGGAGTCTCCAACAGGAGCGGCCGGGTGCCTTTCATCTCCGGGTTCTGCCTGAGCTTCCAGGATCCTGACTTGGCCAAGATGACACCCCTGACGGCTCTGTGGGCCTTTACTGAGCTTCCAGACCGGCCGGGCCCTTCTGGAATCTTCTGACCCTGGGTATGAGGTCAGGGCGGCGTTGCCTCCTGTCTCTCCCCCTCCAGCCTCCTGGAATAAAGTGCTCTGGGCTGGTAGATCCGTCGGCTGCTGCCAGAAACGGGGGCTCAGGGCCCTCCGGGGTTTGAAGGCCATTTGGGGCTCGAGCCATCGGCACGAGAGCCGAGGGGCTGGTGAAGCGGGACACGGGGCCGGCCGCCTGGTCTTCCCTCTCGGCATGGCCCTGCCCTCCCTGCAGAGAGAGATAAGCATCTTTCCTGGGGACGCAACAAGCCACCCTCTGGCCCAAATCAAACTGGGCCGGGCCTCCTGGCAAGGTGGCTGGAGTGCTGGGAGCCCCGTATGACAGCGAGGGGCTGGCCCCTGGGCCCCCGGGTCCTGGAGCCTCATCCATCAGCTGGGCGGCTTTGATTCTGATAAGGGTTTGATCTCCGGTGACAAGAAGGCCGGGGGATGTTTATGGCCCCACTTCCCCCAGGCCTTGATTCGGGCTCAGTGGCTCCAGAGGACCTTGTCCCGCCGGGAGGTGGCCTGCATTTGGCCCAGGAGCCTGCTGGCCTGGAGGCCCGTGTTTGAAATGAAGCAAAGGGGCGGGGGACAGGAACCCGGGCCTCCGAGAAAAGACAGGAACGCAGGTTCTAAGACTGGGGAGCTACCTCTCTGCTGTCTCTTGAATGCTTGTCTCACATCAGTATGACGGAAGGCCGCTTTCCCGACGAAGACACAGGCCCAGGGACAGAGAGAGATGTCGCGAGGTCGCCCAGCTGGAGTGGGTAGCTGCGGTTCCCCCAGGAGCGCCACAGCTCAGGGTCTCCTTAGCCCCAGAACCTTTCCCAAAAGGAGAGGCAGGCGGGGCTGGGCCCTAAAAACACGTCCTCGCTCGGGGGACAAAGGCTGCTTTCCAGATGCTCCTCTTCGGGAAGGAAGTCCGGGGGTCGGTGGTAATGCTTGCTAATCGCTCTCGGGCTCCACCGCCCCTGCCGCTGGCTTCAGGTCCAAAGCCGTTATTTTTAAACTTGTCACAGACGTTTAAGAAGTGGGAAATAATGTCAAGCGTACAGAGCAGCTTCCCGTGTGGAGCAGGGGAGCTGTGTCAGCCGCCGCCCCTGACGCCCGTGCCCCGGGATTTCCGCGCAAGCCCCCCTCCCCTGCCGCACACGCACGAGGTCAGCAGGGATGCGCCCTCCCTGCCATCGGCCCCCAGCCGGCCTAGCCATTCTTGCATAAGAAAGGCTCCCGCTCTTGGCTGCTTCTCAGGATGATGGGGGCTCGCCCCTTCCGCCCCCACTTCCAGCGCCCCGGGCACATCTGCTCCCAGCAGGCCGTCATCCTGTAGGACGGCCCTCACTTTGGGTTTGTCCCATGCTGCTTGGTGACTGGACTGGAGTTACGAGGGTCTGGCAGGTAGGTCGCCGTGCTCAGGGCGTCCTGGCCGGTGGTCTACCAAGCGAGTTCTTAGTTGCTTTCCACGCCAATTCATAGGATTCCCATGACAACTCTTGTTTTCCAGATAAGGCGCAGTAAGGTTGGATCCCCTGCCCCAGGTCACCCAGCCAGGAAGTAGCAGAGAGGGGGCGGGGACCGGAGTCCGTGCTGGGCACCGCCAGGCCAGACTTCCCCTAAGGCAGATGTGGGGACTCCAGGGGTTGCGTTGGTCTCCAGGCCTGCTGCCGTGAGCTCCACACTCCTGGCAAGGAGGAGGCAGCTCTGTCAGCTGTTCTGAAAATCCTCTGCAAGCTGTGGTCACACGACTGGCTTGAGGCACCCCAGTGTGCGCGAGGCTGCAGAGCACGGGGTTGGGGCGCTCTGTGACCACCGTCTTCCCGCGCCGTGTGGTGGAGAGTCTGGGCCGCATCTTCCTGCTTCCTCCAGGCTGCCCTCCACCTCCCTTCCTTCCTCCCCCAACTCCGCATCCCCACTGCCCCCCTCCCAGCTCTGCGGAGCCAGGCCTTCCCCGCCTGCTCAGAGGCCCAGGGCTGACGTCTCTGCGGACCCCACACCCCAGCAGACCTCAAGAGGTCCTGGATTCCGCAAGTGGACAAAGCACGTTCTGGAAGGAAGGAGAAGCAGGTGTGGGGGCTGGCTACGTTTCGAAAGTTCAGACCCATCCCAGGCATGTTAGTCTCCTGGAGGACCGAGTAGGCCCCTCCACAGGGTCTGGGGGGAAGCCCCCAGGTGGGGAAGGCTGGTGGGGGAGTGGCCACTGATGAGATGTGAACCCCTCCAGACGGCTCCCTGGCCCACTCAGAGGGCAACAAGGAAGGGCCCAGCTGCCCTCTGCCTCCTGTCTCTCTGCTGAAGGCCTCCCACCCCCTCCAGACCCCCACCTGCCTCCGGGCTGCCTCTGGTCCCAGGGACGGGGCTCTGAGCGGGGCTCTGAGGGCCACAAGAGGCCAGGTCCCAAAGGGGATCAGCTGTGGGCTTTGGTAGATTTTCTCAGAAATGTCCATGGGGGAGAGGCCCCTGGAGTCGGGAGGGAGGAGGTGGGAGAGACAGACGGAGCCACAGAGAGATAGAGAGAGAGAACAGAAGGGGAGGGAGAGAGAAGGACTTAGAGGAAGAAGGCAGGAGAGCAGAGGTGACCAGAAGCAGGTAGAGGGAGAGACAGGGGTGCAGAGAGGCCAACCTGGCCGATGGTGTCAGAGGGACCGAGAGAGGGAGAGGAGCAGACAGGGGGAGAAAGACTGTGGCAACCAGCACCCCACCCCGGGGCACCAGGAGGGCACCCCGAAGCGGCAGGGGGTCCTCGTCTGGGGGTGAAGCGGCCTGCCGGGAAGCGTCTGCCGACCATCCCGAGACCCTCGTCCTGCTCTGCCCGGGCAGCCAGTGGGGACCTGCGTTGTGGAGACCAGCAGAGAGCGTGTGGGAGTGTGTGTGCTGTCCTTCCCCCGGGGTCCCCGCCACCCCGAGAGCCTCTCCCCAGGGTCCCCCCACCCCGAGAGCCTCCCCACCGGGGTCCCACTGAGCAGGTGGCTGGGTGGGCAGCAGGGCTCAGGGACAGAGGCGGGCGGCTGGGTGGCCCTGATGGGCCTGGCTGACTCCCCCTCCACACGGGGGGGCCGGGGCTCAGCTCCGCGACAGCAGCCTTCTGAGTGGGGCTCCCGTGACGGCGGCCAGCCGGCTGCTTCCCACATTCACCTGCATCTCCCGCCCCACACCGACCCGCCGTCATGCGTAAGCCCCCCTCTCTGCTCACCTTGATCCAGCCCCAGCCTCGAAGTTACTAGGGTCTCTGATCCCAGCCCCCGTGGCTCCTGTCAGGGCAGAGAGGGGGTGGCGCCCTCGGAGAGTCGCTGGTCCTCCCAGGCCTTGGTTTCCTCATCTGTGAGGGACGCAGGGACTCTTCATCTCCACTCTCACTTTCTCGGTTTTGAACCATGCTACCTAGGAAAGCAAAACAGAGAAGCGCATGAAAATCCCAGGCACGGCCCTTGGGATGAAACCGACGTGTCCCGACCCGGCCCCATGGCCCGCCAGGTTCCTCTCTGTCCCGAGCCTCGTTCGGCCCTTTGTAAACCGGGGCCCACAAGGTCCGCACCCGGGGGGTCTGGGGATGGCCGAGACCAGGCCCGTGAGCGCTCGGCCCACCCGGAGCACGCCGGGCCCACAGCCCACACTCGGGACGCGGGCGGCCCCTGTGGCCTGGTGCTTGTGACCATGGCGAGGCGAGGTCCCCGAGCCACACCGGCCGAGCCAACATTTCGGGGGAGGCCTGGAGAAGTTCCCAGGCCCTGGGAAGGCCGGCCAGCGGCACGCAGACCTCTCCCCCTCTAATCCTCTCGCCTTCCAGGCAGAGCCCCGGACACTTTGTTCTGCATGTGGTTTCTGGGGCGCTTTGGGGGAGTTGACAAAACAAGGAAATGCCAGCACGGTTCCCAGCAGCGTCTGGCCCCACGCTGCCCTGGCTCCATCGGCCGAGGGCCGAGACCAAAGCCACCTCGCGCTTCTGACGTCTGACAGCGGGCTGCGGCGGCAGCAGCCGGGGCCGGGCCCGCTTCCCTGCTGTCCTCGCCCCCTGGGAGCTCAGCTGGCTCCGGCCTCCCTTTGAAGCCCCTGGGAACTCAGTGCCCAGGGCGGCTCTCAGGGATCCCAGACAGGATGAGGCCCTCGGTCCCCAGAGCACTGCTCCAGGGGTGACAGGAACTTCCCGAATCCGGTCCCGGCTGGGAGCTCAGGGATCCCGGCCGCGCCCTCCGACAGGTCGGGCTCCCCACCGGTCATTCGCCCATCCTTGAATGTAGCATTTCTTCCCGTTTTCAGAGGCGGCTTTGCCCCCTATCTGTACAATGGGAGAACAATGCTACCTATTTTGTGGGGTTTTCGTGAAGACCAAGGGAGGTATTTCAGGTCAAACGTCTTGACGTGTCAGATACACGTTAGCCTTGGGCTGTGATGAGGTGACTCAGCGCTCCGACCTCGGAGCCGCGGGTCTCCCGAGTTCAAACCCAGGCTCCACCGCCTACTGGCTCTGTGACTTCAGGCCAGGCACTTAGCCTCTCTGGGCCTTGGTGTCCCCGCCTGTAAAGGGGGACAGCCAGGGCGCCACGTCCTAGGGTTGTCGATGATCCCCAAGTTAGTATTTGCAAAAGCGTGGAGGACACTGCCAGGCCTCTGTTAAGCGCTGTGTCAGCGTGTGTTGTGGAAGTGTGCATATCTGTTCCAGAAAGAGCGGCCTCCCATGCGGCCTCCATTGCTCGAGCGTGTGGGTGCTGCCTGTCCCTCTCGTGACTGTCAGCTGTGGCTAGTGGAGTGAGCCCGCGGAGACGGCGGGAAAGGGGAAGTCATGCCCAACACCTGATCTGGACGAATCTTCTGTATTTACCACATTTGACATCAGAAGAGCCCGAGGGTCAGGCTGGTGATGTGACTTGTGCAAGTCCCCATAGGGAGGAAGGGCTGGAGCTGGGGTCTGAGCCTGGGCTGTCTGTTTCCAAGACCTGCGGACCCCAAGACCATGGGGCAAACTGAGTGGCTGAGTCAGAGAGGTGGGAACCAGAGGCTGAAACCAACGGTATTGGCAGACACAGTAACAGATGCGATTTGTTGATTCATGAAGGGATAGTTCAGAGATGGGTCGGGCGTCGGTGCTGGTTTGCTTTGGCACCCGATGATGTCACCAAGGACCCCGTTTCTTTCCTTCTGCCGTGCTAGCTCATTCTCAGACTGGCTTCTTTCTCTCTTGGTCACAAAAGGGCTGCAGGAGTTCCAGATATCACTCCACACACCTCTCCATCCACAAGGAGATAGAGCTGGTTCTTAAGAGTGGACTCTTCTTTCCCAGATGCCTCCAGTAAGTTCACCACCACATCCTGTTGGCCCCACATGGATCACGTGTCCATCCCTGGACCAATCCCTTTGACCAGTGGAATAACGTGCTCTTTCTGGTTTATGTCTGACTTCCTCGGGCTGATCTCTCTGACAAGGACTCACCTGAGCCCTGGGGCAGGATCAGGCCCTCCGGACACCTGTGTCTATGTCACGATGAGGCAGGATGGAACAAGTCTGGGGACACCTCTGTGATGCTCACCGTGAGCTCCTACTGTATGCCAGGCTTTGTGCCAGGCCCTGGCGGTCATGGTGAGCAGGACATCGACCTGTGCTCTGACGAAACTCACACCCTGGGAGAGCCAGGAAGCGAGCAGATAGGGACACAGGGCGAGCACACAAAAGGGACAGCTGGTCCCATGGGTGATGGCCGGGACAGTCGTTTGGAGGAGAATTTAAACTGAGACCTGGCCACGGGAACAGGGAAGGAGGGCCTCCAGGCAGAGAGAGCATCACGTCGGAGGGGCTGTGATCAGAGGGAGCCTGATGGGTTCTGTGATTGATTAGCAATGTCTGCCATGGGTACAGCTGGAGGCAGATAAGCCACGTGCTGAAAAGTGAGTCTGTTTCAAGTGGACGGACATTTCAGAGTAAATCAGGCTTTTATCTTAAAAAAAACAAACCCAAATTTATGAAAATGAATTCATTTAAAAAATGCACTGCTTAATAAATTTGATGTGTAACCACATCTCTAAGCTCATTCTTAGACGCACGCGTACAGTCGCTTTGCGACTCCACAGCACGAGGCAGCTCGTATCCGGGGACTGATCAACCTGGGGCTTTAGAGGCTTGGAGCGCCTGCTCCCCCGGGACAGGTCTAAGGGGTGACCTGGTCTGTCATGCTCTCTGTGGGGACAACGGAGGTCTCTCAGGGAATGGCTTTCCAGCCTAGCGTCTCCCACTGCCCTTCCCTGCCTTTCCTTTTCTGGTGAGCGCTCCCCAGACCTCCTACCTACGAGGGGTCGAGGGGTCGGCAACTCCACGGTGTCCGGAGTTGCTTGCTGGAAAGTGTGCCTCTCTCCTCCCTGGAAGCTAGGGGAGAGAGGCGAAGGTTCCTGAACGGCAAACTAAAGCACCATTTTCCAAACCCAGACCGGGTATCCTTCGACCCAGTCCTGCGGGGCTGCGATCCTCGTAGTTCAGAGAGACCCAGCACCCTGCGAAAGGCTCTCTCTCTCTACCTCTCTCTCTCTCTCTCCACTATATTTCACCATATTTCCTACCAAACCCAAATTCTTTCTGCCTCCACCCTGACCTGGCCAGGCCCGCTTTTCCTTAATGCTCAATTTCACCTGCCAATTTGCGAGACAAGAGCCCCCCTATCCTGCGGGAGGCAAATAGGGCCTGCGGAGGCCCCCGGGGGCCCCTCCCAGAGCCCCGCACTGCACACAGGCTCCTCTCAGGGACCGTCTGCAGAAGGCGCCTGGGATTTCCGAGCTCTGCTCCCCGGCAGGCAGGAAGAGCCTTCCTTTGCCCACACTCCGGCATTCTCTAAGAGGCTTTTCTTAGGGGAGTAATTGGAGCAGGCCTCCTCATTTCCCCAGGAACGGGCAGAGCAATTCAGAAAGGCTTTATTAGGTCAAGCGGAGAATGCCAGGCTTGTCTGGGGGCTGGCGGCCCGGGGCTCCCGTAATGAGATGCAGGAAAATGGTCGGGCTCCAGCCGGCAGACACAGCCCTGTGATCAAAGCCCCCAGCTCCCCAGACGCGGGCTGTGGCTGCACTTGGAGGAGCCTTGCCCCCACTGTCACCTGGGGAGAGCCTGAGCCTCTGGGCCTCCAACCTCCCCAGGGAGCTGGCCCCCTGCCCCGGCTCGGCCCGGAGGGCGGGACCTGGCAGCAGAGCCCCCCACTCCCCCCACGCCGCCCCGGCTGGCATCAACACGCTTCCCCAGAGCCCGTCTGGCCAGGTCGGAGGAGGGATCTATGGACACTTCCAGGGCCCTCCTGCTTCTCATCCCTCATTGGTGCAGGGCCCATGTGGTTCCCGAGGTGCCTGCCCTGGGCGTGCAGGGCGGCCGGCTGTGGTTCTGTGCTCCGGGGGAGGGGGAGCTCCCCTTGGCCTCGTGTCCGCCGCCCGGCACAGGGCGGGGCTGCCTGTGGGCCAGGTAGGGGGTGTGAGCTGAAATAGGGCTCCAGAAGGTGGGGGGTATCCCTCTATAGGAGTGAGACAGGCTGCCCCCGGCCTTCCCCTCATTAGCTAATTAGAGGAAAACTCATTTTTAGACGCTATGCTGGAGTTTTCCGTTTTGTGCTCTGGGTTCATTGGGGTTGAAAGGAGCCGAGAAATGTCACGTTGCCTTTTCCAGAATCCTGGTCGATTCCGTAGGAAAGTGGCCGTAATCGATCAGAATTGTCATCAATGGTCACTTCACTGGGGAGCCTCCATCCTGAGCGGTCGGAGGGGGTTTTACACATCTTGTCCCAGTTTCCGAGCGGGAAGAGCCCAACAGTGTCCAGGAAGTGCCTGGGGGAGGGACTGGCAGCCCTGATGGGGGACACCGGCTTTGAGTGCGAGGTTCCCACCATCCCGGGGCTGCTTCCTGTCTGCACAACGGGGACACAAACCTTCTAGGTGGATGGAAATTAATGAGCAGATGATTGTAAAGCACCATGGTGGGTTGGGACCCGCCTCTCCACCGTGTCTGTGAACGTGCCCCGTGGGGGAGCTGGGTCTTTGCAGAACCCCATCTGCGTGGTGTCCCTACAAGGAGACAGACACACAGAGGGACGATGGCCATGGAGAGACAGGGGCAGACATCGGGGCAGTGTGCCAACAAGGCCAAGGAGTGCCGAGGATTGCCGGCAGCACCCGAGGCTGGAAGAGGCAGGAAGGACCCTCTCTGGGGGCCTCGGAGAAGGAACCAACCCTGGCGACACCCGATCTCAGACTTCTGCCCCCAGAACTGTTATCTGTGGCACCGAGGCAGTAGGCCTAGGAAACGAGCTGTGGGTGACCTGGGGCCCCCTCTTTGAGGGCCCATAATTGCGACCAGACTCTCCGCAGCCACGTGGCCCGTGGGCCTTCAGGGTGTCGGGGGCTGGCTCTGCGCAGAAGCCATGCGTCCCCTCTCTGGTCCTCACCATCAGCAGAGAGCTGTGTCCAGGGGGGTGCCCAGACTCAGGCCGCCCTCTGCTGTGGGAGTCCGAGGAGCCACGCACGGCCGAGCGCAGAAGAAGGAGGACAGCTCTCCGAGCTCCCGTCCCTTTCCCAGTGCGATTGCTCCTTTCTCACGCGGGCCCGGGGAAGAAGTCATTCTCAGTGATTTTCCTTAGAATGAAGGGCTCCTGGGGGTCATGGTAGGCGTGGCCCGCGTTCCAGAGCTGCACGGACCCGTACGGGCTCCAGGAGCTACGTGCGGCCACCGAGCACTTGTAATGTGGCCCGCGGGACCCAGGGATGGACATTTCAGTTTTCTTTCATTTTAAGTAATTTTAACTTGAAAACGGATACGCGATTCAGCTGTCAAGGAAATGCGTACGCAGGTCTGTACCAACTTGGCATGTGAATCTACCTTTTCAAGTGCAAATTTTACGAGCTCTAAATACAGATCGAGTATTTCCAGGGCAAATTTAGCATCCAAATGAAGACGTGGTAAGTGTAAAATACACACCAGGTTTTGAAGACTTAGTACGAAATAAAGAACGTAAAGTATGTCATTATATTTTTAACTTATGTGTTGATGTTTTGGGTATATTGGGTTAAAGAACATACATTATTAAAATTAACATTCACATCCCCCCCTTTTTTTTTACTTTCTCAAATATGGCAGCTAGAGAGTTTAAAATTACACATGTGGCTCATATTATTTTTTGGGGGGGGGGCAGTGCTGGTCCAGATGGCCAAACTGGGATTTCGAGACTGACCTGCTGATTTTGACCAATAACAGGGCTCTGTGACTTTGGGAAAGTCCCAGCTCCATTTGAACCTTAGGTTCTCTATAGGAAATTGAGGAGGTTGGACTGGACCAGTGGGTTTGGGGAATTGGAGGGAGATGGAGGGAGTCAGGCTTTCAAAACCACCAGATTAGATGACCTCATTTCCTTTCCACTATGACGCTATGGTTGGGTTGAGGACTAGCTCACACCATTCCCACCCCAAGGCTGAGCAGAACTGAAAACAGGATTGCTGGGCACAGTTACGCAGGTTGTTGACTGCATAAGAGAGCCTTTCTTGAGTTGTCAAGATTTCCCCACAAGCTTAGAATGATATATGCATAGCATTTATTCAGTTTGAAAGCACTTGCCTATAATCTAGGTATTAATAGAGTAAGAGCCCACGGTTTCCTGAGGCCACCTGAGAATCTGGAAGGAAGGTCTGTAGGGTGAGGAATAAATTCACAGACAAGGAGGGAGGGTCACTGTCAGATGTGGTGGGTCAAAGTGAGTGTTCTCCTTCAGTCTACACTTAAAGAGATTTGAGGCTTCCAAACAGCAGCCTTGGGCTCTCAAACCTGGAGAGTGCTCCTTCTTGGAGCAGCCGGTGGGCTAGTAGTAGGCACCGCTGCTGGTGGGCTGCTGCATTCAGCGGACCGCACCCGGTATTTAAGGAGTCCTCTAGCACGCATAGGACAGACCGGAGATGCGGTGCTCTCCTCCCCGTGCACAGGACGACGGCTCGCCCCAGACCCTACCTCTAGGTGGGATCAGGGGACCTATTTTTGCCGAAGGAGTGGGAGCTGAAGTGACGCGGGCCATTCCAGGCCTCCTGGTTAAGAACGGCGTGCCTTCTCCCTGCCTCTGTTTGCTGGTAGGACGCAGGGCATCCTGCAGAGGAGGCTGGCCGCCCCAGGGACACAGAGCCCCCAGGTGGCAGAAGCCTGGGTCCCTCAATGAGCGCGTGAAGCCACGCTCATGTGCCCTGGGTTACGTCCAGAGTGAAAAGTGGACTTTTGTTGTGTGACGCCACTGAAATCTCAGGGCCTGCTTGTTACAGCAGCAGGTGCACTGACTGACGCAGCCTGGGGGCGGGATGGGGCCACCCCTGCCCTTGCAGGCACAGGGAGTGGAGGCGGGGTGGTTCCGCGAACGTGTCGGGGCCTCTCCTGCAGAGCCTCCTCGGGGCCGGGGAGCAGGAGAGCTCCTGGGCTTCCAAACCCTGCTCCCCGTGACACCGCACGCCCTTCTCAGGCCCCGCCCTGCCCTTCTCCACACGTGGGTAATTATAAGCTGCTGGTCAGAGGCTGGCCAGGAGCCAAGGCATTTGCTCTACATGGGAAAAGAAGAAAATAAGGTTATAAGTCCCAAGCCGTGGAAACCACCTAGAACTCCAGAGCCGCTTTGCCGAGCACTGTTCTTACGGAGTCTCAGAGGGACTGTTGGCCTCCAAACACCAGGATGACCATCCTCCCTCGGCCTTGAGGCTCCTCTCTCCCTGTGGGCCGTCATTTGGCACAAGAAGGGAGGATAGAGGATGCTGGAGGCTTCTGGACTTCCCAGCATGCAGGATTCTGGAGGCAGTGGGGGTGGGGAAGGAAGGGGGCTGGGCAGGGCCAGGAGGAGAGTCCCCAAGGGCCACCATTGCCGCACTGCGTGGTAGGGGGCTCCCGGGGGTCTCTCCCAGTGCGGGAACTGCGGCCTCCAATGGGGCGTCACCGTAGCTGACAGCCACGCAAGCGAGCCGGCACAGTTACACAAGAGCGGGCACGTCGGGGGTGGAGCACGAGTCCAGGTTGGGAGGGTCCCTCTGTGCGGCCCAGTGACCTGCCTGGGTAAATCCTTGGTAGGTGACAGAGCTGGGGTCCTGCACTCTGTGTCCCACGCTACAGAAAATGCAGAGGGAGGCGCGAATGTCTTCTCTTCTAATTGGGGAACAAGTGGGTGCTTGTACAGAATCAGACAACACGAAGGCCGTTACCACACGGGCGTGTGGAACACGGCCACCGCCTTCTGAGTCCACGGTCACGGGCAGGAGGGATCTACGGCTCCAGCCGCGTGACCACCCGACCGAGAGCGTGTACGGGCAGTAGGCTGGTGACCTCTGAGCTTGGGTCAGAAGAGCAGGCAGCTTCCGCCAGCCTCTGCAGGGACGCTGACTCTGTGTGGACGGCCGTGCAGAGGGGCCGCTCCCGTGCACAGCCCAGCCCGGCTTCGGGGGGACCCCCAGCCCTGGCCTCGGGAGAGGCGGCCCACACGGCCAGCCCGAGACCCCTGTGTCCCCGTGATGCTTCCCCCGCCCTCCTCGTGGGCAGGGCGTGTGTGTGAATCCATCCACTCGAGGACTCTGCGCCTAGTTCTGTCTCTTCAGGGAAAGGTGATTTTCCCGTAATTGGAATAAATACACAGAATGACCTCAGGTCAGAGAGCTCAGGTTTTGCCATCCAGTGAGAATGCACCAAATTTACGACAACAAAAAAACCCCGAAAACCAAAAACCAGGCGTATGTTTTTCAGAGCCTCCGGGTTTTGGGATTATAGACCAAGGACTGGATTTTCAGGCTGCCTTCCATTTCCGGAAGGTGAGACTGGTTTCCCTTTTCTCCTGGCGATGGGCAGTTTCCCTCCTAAATAAGATTCTAAGTTACAAGAAGTTGAGTAAAAGAGACAAATTAGGTAAGCCAAGGACACAAGTAGCACGCAGGAACGGGAATAGCGACAGTCTCACTCGAATGACCTAAATTTAGGGAGGGCAGATCCAGCCCAGCCCCACTGTGACACGGGGAGACCCAGACGAGCTATCGTGTCCGTCTTGCGGGAAACCACCGCTGATGGGCGCACAGTCCCCACGGTCATGGTGGGCATGACGCAGGGGCTTTACTGCGCTACCGCGTCTAACCCTCACGGTCCCGGTGAGGAAGGTGCTGTATGATCACTCCCATCTGACCGGAGAGGAGCCTGGGATGTTGCAGAGGGGACAGCCGGCCTAGGAGGGCTGCCTAACAAGTGGGCGGTGGTGGGGGAATGTGTGTGCTTACCGCCATGCTGCGGCTGACACCTGTCCGTGGGGGGACAGAGGCCTGGTGCTGGGGCTCGGGGGGGAAGCTGAAGCGGTCGGAGAGGACACGGCTATGCAGGTGGATACAGGGGTGTGCGGTGTACCTGTGGACAGCGATCTAGATATCTGGATCTAGATACGGATCTACAAAGGGATGGAGGGACTGACAGACAGGGAGAGGGACAGATCTATCGTGAGGCAGTGGTTTGCACTGCTATGGGAGCCAAGCATGGCTGACGGCTGCAGGGCGGGCAGTGAGGGAGAGAGGAGGATGAACAGGCTGGGACCCAGGGGCCTGGGTGAAGCGCGTTGTCCCCAGGGGGCAGACACGAAGGAAGGAGGATCCAGAGCTAAGGGAGAGCAATTGAGAGCCTGTGACTGGAGTCTCTCTGGCCGGGAGGACCTACGCCCTTTTAGGAAGACCTACCTACTGATTAAGCCAGGCCCACCCAAGGTAATCTTCCTTAGATTAATTGAAAATAAACTGGTTAGGGACTTCATTCACATCTGCAAAACCTCTTCCAGCAGCACCTCGACCGGCGTTTGGCGAACAAGCAGGAGAAGGTGTGTACACTGCAAAATGGCCACAACGCCCCTTCCGTCCTGGACTCTGCGGGAGACCATCCGGGACAGTGGCTTCTGGCCGCGGACCTGTGGGCCTCTGTGGCGAGCAGCATGCCGGGCTCCTGTCTCAGCACCACGGGGCAGGGTGGACACAGAGCTTTGCTTAGAAGCATTCCTGCCTCGTGGCGCCTTCCCTGACCACCTCTGGGCGCGTGGCCCCGGGCTGGCGAGCAGAAGGCGCTGTGGCCGCATTCCCGAGTGTATCGTCTGCTCTGTGCCTGGGCACGTCAGCTCCCGAGGGGTCTTTCAGGAGGATACGCGGGGGCGATCTTCCAGCTCTTTGTTCAAGGCTTAGTCAGACTGCATTTTTAAAATGTGCTTTAAACGTCCGCTAATGTTTTACTGAAGTAGCTGCACGCACGGAAAATCGCACGTCGTGAGGGCAGCGCTCAGTGACGGTCACCCAGGAGGGCACGCCCAGGACACCAGCTCCCAGGCGAAGGCACGGAAGCTGACCCAACCCCCAAAGTACCCCGAGTCCCCGCCTGGCCCCGTTCCCACGTCCCCCCACCCACATCTCTCCCCGTCCCCGTGCCTTTGCGACCACGGAGTCCTATAGTGCAGGTGCCCCCGTGCCCAGCTTCTTTTGATCACTATTATGTTTGTGGGTCTGTGGCTGTCGACTTTTCGAGTTCGTTGTATGTCCTGGTTCCCTTCTCCATTTTGCCATCGCTGGGCATTTGGGTAGGGCAGCCGCGAACAGGCTGGCGAGCGGCCCTGCTGGGTCCCAGGTCGGGGTGCACGCTCAGCGTCCGGGGACTCTGGGGGCCGTCGCCTTGAAGGGCAGCTTCGGCGGCCCTGCTGCCTCCTCATTCTGAAGACCTGCCGACCCCTTGCTGCCAAAAGGCAACCCTAAGAGGATTTTTCCTTTGCAGCTTTTAATAACCGTGAAATTCTTGGCGACATCAAATAGCTCCAGAAGGGATAAAAAGAGAGCCGTGTGGGTTCTTATTCAAATAAATAGCCTGTCCTCGGAGAGGGGAGCAGTCCTCACACGGCCGACCGCTGTCCTCCGCCTCCGGGCTCCAGCCCGGTTTCTCAGTCCCTGGCCGAAACCGGGACCCTGCCAACCACGTCCTGCTCGCCGCGTGTTTATTCCCTTCGATGGTACCGGCTTCCCCGGGCTCCAGCGAAGCAGCCGCGCTCGGCCCGAGGCCCTCTGGAACGAGCCCGCTCGCCGGCCACCAGCACGGGGACAAGCCCGGGCTGCTCGCCGCCGAGGCCACCCTCCCCGCCTACAGAGGAGCCCCGGCCGAGGCGTGTGGCACACCGGGCAAGCGCGTGGCACAGGACCCCAATGGTGCCCCGCGGGCTGAGCGCGGCCCCAGTCAGGGCAGCCCCCAGGCCCCTCGGGCCCCCTTCCTGGGGCAGTCACGCTCCCCACTCCTCACAGCCCCACGAGGCCGGCCGTGTCTGAAATCCACACGCGGGAGTCACGCAGCGTTTACTCTTGCGTGTCCGCCTCCTTGCTCGGCGTCGTGCTGGGGAGGTACCTCCGTGCTGTGGCATGTGGCGTGCTGGGACAGGACGCTTGTGTCTACATGCAGTGCTGCATCCTGTGAATACGCCCCGACTTTGTCTCTGATGCCGCTGCGGATGGTCCTCTGGAGACTTTCCAGTTTGGGGCCATTGGTGTCTGCACTGCAGTGAACGTTCTAGAACGTGCCCTCTGGGGAACACGTGGGCGCACTGCTGGGGGTAGGCCCACAGTGCAGGTGCCCCGCGGGCCGGCACTCACGCTCTGTGGCAGGAACTGCGTCTGACCCAAGTCCTTATCCCGCCCCCAGCGCTGGGGGTTCTGGATTGCTGGCCCCGTCCCTGGGTGAGAGTTTTCCCTTTGAGTTCTCTGAGCCGAGGGCTTCTAATCCAGCGAGGACCCCAGGATGCGAGGGTCTGGCGGAGCCTCCCAGGTGCCCAAGGAGTGAGGGTTTCGTGGGACCCCGCTGTCCCCCTCCTGTGACCTCTCTGCTCGCTCACCCGCCCACCCCACGGCCCGTTATCTCCACAATCAAATTCCTGCCTCTGAAGTGGGGCTGGGACTTTGATCTTCTCTTCCGGGAAGATCTGAGCTCCCGGGACGCCCTGGTGTCTGGACCAGGCTGGGAGATGACTCGGATCCCGGCGGGCTCCCTGGGGAAGTGCTCAGCGCAGCGGACACGGCCAGCTAGGAGTCCACTCTGCACGCTGGCCCCGGGGCCCAGGCGCTCCGTCCGAGGGTGTCCTCCTTCCCCGAGTGCCAAGGCGGGAGGCAGTGAGGGGCAGCCCGGGATTTGGGGGAGCACCTCCTAACCGCTCTGGCCACATAGCTGGGGAGACCCCATGGTCCCCCGCGGTGTGCCGGGCACTGTGCCAGGGCTGGCGCAGTGACAGGACAGACTCCCCGGCTGTGAGAAGCTGGCACGGCACCAGCAGGGGCTTCTTTACGGTGCTCCGAGGAACTTGGAGTGGGCAGAGTCCCAAGACAGGACCCCAATGACAACGTTGGTCCAAGGGACTTCGCCAAAATAAAACACTCCTGTTTACCAAAGACACCATTAAGAAAGTGAAAAGACGAGCGACAGACTGGGAAAAAATATTGCAAGTACACATATCCGATAAAGGACGCATATCTAGGGTGTACAAAGAACTCCCACAAATCAGTAAGAAACAACCAACTACATTAAACACGGCGTCAAAGCCCACAAGCACGCTTCCACAAAGGAGACACGCAATGGCTGGGAAACACACGAAATCCTTCCAAGCATCGGTACTCCCCGGAGAAGAGAGAATTAAAGTCACCGTGGGACCCAGCTCGCCCCCGCCAGAACGTCAAGGCTCGGCGACGGTGCAGGGGGCTGGAGCTCTCCGACGCTGCTGGTGGGACCCAAGCAAATTCAGTAATTCCCCTCCTGGGCATGTGCCCGAGAGACCCGTATGAAAACGTGCCCAGTGGCTTGATCGACGAGGCCCCCGCGCTGGAAGGAAGGCGGTGTCCCGTGCAGGTGCATGGACAAGCCAGCGGCGGTTACGGTGGGTTATGGCCAGCAGAGAAGACTGGAGAATTGACAGAATCAACAGTGCAGACGCATCTGCAAACCTTACAGAGCATGGCAACGCCCAGCACGCCTGCAGGCGTGACCCTGGGGCGACACTGCCCCGGGCATGCCTGGCAGGTGGGTGGCCCTCTTGTCCCTGTGAGCTGTGGGTCCCACAGTGGCTTGTGCGGCTCTGATGGAAACTTTGCTCTGCCCAGACCTGGCCCCCGGGGCATCTGTGACCTCGTACACGGGAGCCTCTCAGACCCCGAGCAGAACGTGGGCACCACTGGTTTTGGGAAAGGAAATGATGAACCCTGTGAGGTCGGTCTGTTCTTGTCCCCACTGTCCTGACGGGGAAGGACATCAGGAAGCCTGTCCAGCAGCGTGTGTGCAGTGAGGGTGTGTCCACTGCCCGAGAGCCCATGGCCTTGATCTCTGCACTGACTTGACCTTCAGGGTATTGCAGACCAGGGATGAGGGTGGACGCCCAGCCCAGGCTCTGTGTGGGAAGAGACCTGGGACCCGGGAGGGTGGAGGCCTCAGATCCCCAGGAGGGAGAGGCGGGGGCTGCCCAGGGGACTCTGCCGCGTGACCAGGCTCAGGGTGGACCACTTGGGCACGTGAAAGCTCGGCGTGGAGCAGACAGCCCTGGCCGGGGATCTGGGGAGCTGGCTGCCGTCCCCGCCCTGCTGTTCGTCAGCCTTGCCCCGTAAAGCCGGGCCTCGGCAATAGTGACAGTGAGGACGGGAGCACCCCAGCCACGGAGATCGTTATGCCCTATTCGTGTACCTGTTTGCTCAGCAAGTACTTGTGGGTACCGACACTGTGAGGGTCTCTGTGGTTTCCTAGTGGGAGGCATTCGTGGCCAGCTTGCTGCTTATCAGCTGTGTGACCTTGGATGAGATAGCAACCTCTCTGTGCCTTCGTGTCCTCGGCTGTAAAATGGGGTTACAGAGAACATCACATACTCCCGTGCATCCGAGAGCCCGAGGGGCTGGCGCCCGGTCCTGCGGAGGGAGCCCCCCAGTGCGCCAGGCTGCGGGGTGCAGGGAGACCCACACACTTAGCCGAGCCCGGCTGCAGGCCCAGCTCCGTGGTGCCACCCACCACGCACCCGGCCGCCAGGAAACACTGCCCATCAGAGGAGACAGGTACGCAGGAGGAAACAGCAGCAAAGGTTCAGCCCACGAGGTTTGCCTGTGCACAGGTCAGCCCCGGGACAGCGAGCGGGGGCATCATGGCGGGAGATGCCCCAGCCGGGGGCACAGCGCTCCTCCTCCTCCCGCCCCACCGGGCCGCGCTGGGGGCTCTCCCTTCCCTCCCGCTGTCTGTGTGGGCCCTTTGCGCGAATCCTCAGGCCCTGCTGAGTCTCCACGGGTCAGATAGAAAGGCTGAGAGTTCTCTCTTTGGATAAAAAGGTGCTGACTCTTCGCATAGCTGCGTAGAAGGAGCCGGTCTTTCAAAGGTGTGTTTATAGAATAGTTCCAGAACTTGTCTAATGGGCACAGCGAGAGCTTGGAATCACGCATATTCTTCGAGCATCGTTTCCGTGCCAGGCACAGAGCAAGGCATGTGGGGCGTGCCCGCCACGGAGCCCCAGCCCGTTCTTGGGTGTGTGCCCCGGGACCTCCCAGCCCTCCTGGGGCAAGAGGCGGACAGAGGCGGAGTGACGGTGGAAGGGGCCACGGAAGATGCTCCCACACTCTGCTTCCGTGTCACCTGGATCCCCCACATTCCCACGAATAGCCACATGAAATCAGCTTTCTCTTTTTGGGACTTATGCCTGCTCTAAGAAATCGCGGGGCTTGTTCTGGCTGATGGGATGGCCCCTGGGTAGGGCAGCCCTTGGCCTGTTCTCTGGGCACCTGCAAGGCCCTCTAGGATGAGACAGCTATAAAAACACAGGGGGTAGGGAGCTTCATCCTGGGGTCCCTGACAGCCATGTGCACGCACGGTCCTTTTGCACACCCTCTAACACACCCTCCTGAACCACGTGTGCGTGCGTTCTTCCCGGCATGTGGCCCCAGAGCTGTGCCTGGGTCCTTCAGCTGGGCATCTGGAAGGCGGGCCCTCCTCTGCAGCCAGCCTCGCTTGCAGCCCTGCTGCACTCTCCAGCAGCAAGCAAGGCCCCCTCCGTCCTGGCCACGGAGCATCCACTGGCAGAAACTCCTCTGTCTTTAGCATCCCCTCGTCCCAAATTCCTGCAGCACTTCACACATCTAGCCTGGCGACATTCCTACTTGTGTGTGTGCGTGTCTTCTCTTGCTTGGATCGGTGCAGTAGCCTCCAAGCCGCTCTCCGTGCCTCCGCACCACTAACAGTGATCTTTCCAAGCAGTAAGCCTTTTCATGTTACTCCTTGCTTAGTAACCTTCCATGGCTCCCTGTTGCCTACAGGACCAAGTCCAAATTTCCCCACGAGCTAGGCAAGGCTCTCCCAGGCTAGCTGAAGCTTCTCTGTCCAGTGTCATAGCTTGCCCTGCAGCCTACCTCTCAGCCCCCCCTTGAACCTGCCTGTATGGAGGGTGTTTCTTCCACCCGGAAAACCTCCTGCTCCTTCCTCGAAGCCAGTGTTTCCCCGCTGGGGGGGGGGGGGGGGAGTGTAATTCTGCTCCCAGGGGACGTTCGGCACTCTCCGGAGACAGTGCTTGTTGTCAGAAACTGGCGGTGTGGGGGCTATCGGTCAAGCAGGGGTGTGGCTACAATGTGACCGTGCACAGGACGGCCCCTGTGACAAGGTGTATCCGGCCCCAGACGTCAGCCATGCTGCGGTCAGCTCCATGAGCCCCATCCTGAGTCCATCAGAGGTCACGTCTCCGCGTGAAGCCCCGTCAGATCCCCCAGCACCCGCGGCCCTGCCCCCTCTGCCCTGCAGCCAGCTCTCCTGCGGTCTGAGAGCTCACGGGCTGCCGTTGCGGGGACGGCCTGAACTCCTCAAGGGCAGGGACCGTGTCCTCCTTAGCATCACCATGGGTGAACCTGGGGCCTGGGACCCCAGGGAGCGTAGCAAATACTGGATCCCTGCAACAGAGAATGCAACTTCCTGCTCTAATTAGAAGGATTTCGGTCTGGGATCCAGGATCCAGGCAGGAGGGCCAGGGAAACAGGAACCCCGGAACTGGAACACCGGGAGGGGGTCACGACTCTGGGCTCAGATCCTGGCTCCTCCACTAACCAGCTGTGTGACCCCGGGCCACCCGCTTAACCTCTCTGTGCCTCGGTTGTGTCATCTGTGAAATGGAGACGATACTGGTGCTCATCTGTGGTCGATTTAAAACATGTCCACGCGTTATGTGACCCTCCTCCCACCTGGGGGTGGGATCTGTCTCCGGCCCTTGACCCTGGCCAGGCTACCCCTTCAGAATGCAGGAAGCCAGGCCGCATGACCCGAGGTTGGGTTGGAAAAGGCAACATGGTCCCTGCCCCCTTTCCCGGGGACCCGAGTTCTGGAAGCCCTCAGCAGTGCCTGAGAGTCTGGCTACCCCGACGCCTTACTAAGGCCGCGTGTGAAGACCTCTGGGGAGGGGGTGCCTATGTGCCCCAGCAATTCCGGTCAGGCTGTTGGTCTTTCCAGCCCAGGAGGCAGACGGGTGCGCGAGCGCGTCTTCTGGGTGACCCGGCCCGGCCCCCACCTACTGACAGGTGGCCCCCGCGTCAGCTCCCCGCGTCGTGAGGAGGAGGCACGCTTATCCGGGTGGGTCACGAGCCCCCTCCCCCACACAAGCAGGTGCTTCATGAATGCAACTGTGGTTATTCATTCATTCATTCGACAGGTATTTCTTGAGTCCTGCCGTGTGCGGGGCACAACTCTGGCCTTGGGGGACAGGCCAAGAACAAGGCAGTGGGAGTTCCGCCCTCACGGGGCTCACGGTGCCGTCAGTGGCAGTGGCCGGACACGTAAGTGGTGTCCCCGTGCTGCTCTGAGGGCCGTGTGTGTGCCCCACGGGAGGGCACGGGGCCGCGGCCACAGTCCTGTGCCCCCAGCAGCGTGAGTCCCGGTCCTCAGCTGTGCTCTGAAGACAAGGATGGCTGCTGGGACCAAACGAGGGGATGCCCGGGAGGTCGGCAGCCGCGTGCCTGGCGGGCAGCCAGCGTGCGGCACACGGTGGTGGGTGCTCACTCTTCCCTAGAGGGGTGGGCCCCCCTCGACAGGTGAGGAGTCCCCACAAAGAGCTGGCTCCCCCTGGTCACTTTCCGTCCGAGCTGCAGAGGGTGGCGAGGTGCAGTACCCGTGGGGCCCCTGCGTCCCCTGGCAGAAGCGGGGACAAGAGCCCCAGCGGCCACCCCACGAGGGCCGGGCCTGCGGAGCACCAGCCCAGCTCCAGCTGTCAGACCCACTCTGTGCCTCGGTTTCCCCTCCTCTGCAGTGGCTCCCACGAGACCCGGCTTCCTGGCTGTTTGTGAGGACCGGGGAGGTGGTGCTGGACGGGCTCCGGGCCCAAGGCGAAGGCTCTCGTGCTAGCACTTCCTGTGCTCGGGGCGAGGCAGATGAGATCAGCCCGTTTTGTTTCTAGGAAACTCGTGTGCGACTGGTTCTAATAAAACCAGGGCAGCTGGGCCCAGGCGGGCAGGAAGTGGGGGAGACCCGGCTCCTCCTGTGGGCCCAAGAGCCCCCGTGCGAGGCCTTTGGGGCCAGACATCTCCCTGGCCTGGGGTGGTCAGCGGCGGTCCCGGGCGAGGGTCCCCGGGCCCAGGGCACCTGTGCCGCCCCTCTCCCTCCTCCTGGCTCTGCCCCTTTCCTCTTCTCCCGAGCCAGCTGCTGACATGGTGAGGAATTGCTCCCCAAGGCAGTGTGGAAAAATGAAAGGATGTACTTCAGCAGCAATAAATCACGCTTTCTGTCCTCGATCCTGCGGAGGACACTATGGATTACAGCATTTTCTGGGGATTAAGCGAACCCGATGACAGGCGGGGTCTGACGCTCCTGTGGTCAGCTGTGCCGACGGACGGCCACGGCCCCGCGCAGGCCCCTTTCCCTGCGGCGCTGCAGAGGACGGACGGGTGCTGATGTCGGAAGTGGT
This sequence comes from Potos flavus, assembly GCA_028534135.1. Classification (NCBI taxonomy): domain Eukaryota; kingdom Metazoa; phylum Chordata; class Mammalia; order Carnivora; family Procyonidae; genus Potos; species Potos flavus. Next base: position 2,403,417 of record CM052888.1, on the reverse strand, counting down.
GAGGCCTCCAGGTGGCTCCAGGTGCCCTGGGGACGTTCCCCACCTAGCATGCAGGAGAGCACTCTGGAGGGAAAGGGCCGTGCAGCTCTGCGCTCGGCCAAGGCCCGGATGGCACATCGGGACGGAGCTCAGCCTCCCCTGGTCACGTGTGTCGGCGATGCACCAAGCACCAAGCACCCGGGGCACTAGGCTCCAGCACTTACCCCAGGTGAGCGGAGCCGGCCAAACATTCGAGAATACCCACAGTAACAGAACGACAGAGAAAAACCGCACGGTCGTCTTGGTACGACCAGAAGACACGTGGCAAGAATGCCAAACCAATTCATGATGAAAACTCTCAGCAACCTGGAAACGAGGAAGATTTCCTGAACCCGACAAAGGCTCGAGGGTAAACGGGGAGCACAGGTGGACCGCGCCCCCGAGCCCAGGACCGAGGAGGATCTGCCCTCGACCCCCTCCCCGCCCCCACGGCTGTCTGCCTCGCGGGCGCAGCTGGCCTGAGAAGGCACCGCAAGCGAAGAGCGATTGGAAAGAAGGAAGAAAATGTCTTTCTTCATAAACGGCACGCTTGTAAACATAGAAAATCCAAAGGAGCTTACCAAAATACTCCTGGAAGTAATACGTAAATGCAGTAAGATAGCAAGGTTCTGGGTCACTTTGTAAGAAATTCTGTTGTGTTTCTACAGTCGATAATGGGAAAATAAAAATCCAAAAGCACCACGTGAAATAATATCAAAGCCATAACCTATCTGGGGGTAAGTTAAACCATAAAGGATTGGAGTTTGAAACGATACGCTTTATCACATTTATGGCTCAGAGGATTCACTGTTTCTAAGATGTCAGCCTTCCCCAAACTGATGTACAGATTTCATGTAATCTTAATAAAATCTCAACAGGCTTTAACAACAACCACAACAAAAACCTTAGAAGCTGACTTGAAAATTAACACGGAAATGGAAAGAACTTAAAATAACAAAAACACATTTGGAAAATAAGGATAAAATTGGAAGACTTACGTGGCCTTGATTTCAGTAGGTGGCGTGGCCGTGGCACACAGACATGGGGATCAGTGGAATGGTCTGATTCCCGACCATGGCGCGAAGGTAAGCCGGGGGAAAGAGAGCTGTTTTTGACAGACCGTGCTGGAATGGGGGTCCACGGGGACCACTGCTGTCCCCTAGAGGGATGATGCAAGCCATGTAGGCGATTTTAAGTTCCTGGTAGCCATACTGAAAAAGCAAAAGAAAATAGGTAAAATTAATTTTAATTAAGTAGTTCTATTTAAGCCAATATATCCAAGACATTGTCATTTTAACACGTAGTCAATAAAATCATTAATGAGGCATTTTGCATTTTTTTGGGGGGGTTCCAAATCCCTGACACGTGTTGTGTATTTCACACCGGCAGCACATCTCAATTCGGACCAGCCACACTGTGAGGGGACCACCACTACCTGGGGCCAGGGGCTCCCATTCTGGACGCTGTAGATGATGGACAAAAAATGCACCTGGAACATTAACTCACACCACTTAGAAAATTAAATTGAAACGCATCATACACCGAAATATACAAGCTCGAACTATAAAACTCCAAGAAGAAGGCATAGGAGAAAATCTTTATAACCTTGGGATAGTCAAAGATTTCTTAGATAAAAACACAAACAGTGTAAACCACACAAGGAAAACATTGATAATTGAACTTAACCAAAATGTAAAACCCGGGTTCTTCAAAAGACACCATACAAAAATGGGAAAGCCCATCCCAGTCACTGATCAGGAAAAGATATTCATGATGTGTGTATCTGATGAAGGACTTTTATCCAGTATACTAATAACAACAACAACAAAACCCCCAAAACATGTTATGCTAGATGATAATTCAATCCCCTGGAAATAATGAGAAAAATGTTAGAAGATACTTCACATAAAAAGATGACACTAAGCATGCTGAAGATGCTCGGCGTCAAGAGTCCTCAGGGAAACGCAAATGAGAGCTACTGTGAGATACGCTCCCATCAGAGTGGCTAAATTAAAGAGACTGACAGTAGCAAGTGTTGGTGAGGAACAGAGCAATTGGAACTTTTGTGCTGCTGGGAACATACGATTCTACAGTCACTTTGGACAACAGTTTCAGAGTTTCTTCTAGAACCAAATAGACATTTACGGTATGAAGCAGCAATTCATCTCTCCCAAAAGAAAGGAAAACCTGCGTCCACAGATGGATTTGAATGCAAATGCTCACAACTACTTTGTCATTGTCACCCCAAGCTGGAAGCCAGCCAGATGCCCATCAAGGGGTGAGTGGATGATTAGTGTGGCATATCCACACGGTGGATACTACTCAGCTACAAAAAGGGAAAACCCCGCTACTGATACATAGAATGTGGGCTCAAAGACATCACGCCGGGCGAAAGAACATAGACACAAAATCTGTAGTTCCCTTATTCCCTGTAACAGCAGCCTGAGGACATACTTCTACACCACACCTTCCGTGGCCGCACCGGCGTTCCCATCGCCGGCCCCGTTGGTGGTACCCCCAGGCTGCTCCCCACTCCTCGCTGTCGTAGCCATGCTGAGCTAGGCATTCTTCCTTGGTTGCAGTTCCGGGCAGTGGCCTGGCTGGGTGGACGATGTGGACATCGCAAAGGCTGTTGATAGGTCCTGCCCCCGCAGCCCCGGCGACCACGGCTGGGTCCGTGTGGGGATCTGGACTTCCTTCATCCGTGTGGGAGATGCCTCGTAGGGGTAATTCTGAGAGCTGTCGGATGTTCTCTTGTCGGTTCCCCACCTCTGGGTGTCCCTCCCCACCCAGCCGGTTCTGCCAGAGACAAAGAACTCATGAAAACTTGCGGTCTCTGCTATTCTCGGAGGTGTGGGGGTGGCGATGGGCCGGGGAGGGTACTGGCAACTGCGGGGAGGCGCACAGGCAGGCCCGCGGGTGGGAGGCCCTTCTCTGGGCAGGGCCAAGCAGCTGGCCAGGCCAGGAGACACACTCCCCAAGAAAATACCAGCCAGGTCGGGCCACTCCTGCAGCGTTCGCTGGGGCACTGCCCGGAGACCTCGCCTGGGGCTGGGGCCGGGCGGGGGGTGGAGCTGGCGGCCTTGGGCCAGAGCACACCCCAAATTAGAAACTCCCTCTTCTTCCCCACCTGGTGTCTGACAGGAGGGTGCTGTGGTCAGCATGAAAGGTGACGCCTTCCCAAGGTGTGTGCCCACTGCCCCTCTTAAGGGCTGGCCGTGGCGGAGGAAAAAGGTAACGGAGAGGTCTCTGGCCTTTCCCAGCTCATTCCGATGCTCTCCCCGCACCACGGCAGCTTGGCCCGCGATGTCTGCTGTGTGATCAAACGCGGACAAAATAAAAATAAAAAATCTGGCTGCAATTTTCCAGGAGGCTATTTTAGGCCATTCCCCTGCCTCTCCCCCTGCCCTTTTCCATTCGGACAGATGCTAACACTCCCCTCCCTCGGGGACAGACGACTGTCCCATGGTCTCTGCCCTCCAGAGGTTCATATTCTTTAATTTTTCCATCTTTCAAAGTACTGCCAAGAGGCCATGGTTGCACAGGGTAAAGCTAATTTCAAACACTGACAAGGAAGAGCTGGTAAAAAGGAGCTGTGCCCTCGCCACCCTTGACTCCGGGGCCCCCAACGCCCCTCCCCGGCCGGGGAGTCCTTCTGGTTCTCAGGCAGGTGTGAGCAGGTGCGGACACACTCGCGTGTCACGGGGAGACGTCCGTGTGCGCTCCTGAGGTGCCCCCTCGGCCTCGTCAGGCTCACAGCCCTTCGGCAGGGGCCCTGGGGGATTCTCAAGGCTTCCGGGTTCATGGAAACACTTCCGGGAGAATTTCCGGGCTGAGGGCTAAGGGTTGAAACGCACAGCTTCCCCTCGGTGACACGCGGGCCCTCCCCTGTGCACCAGGGATGGTAACAGTGCGTGTGCCCCGAGAGGATGCCCACATGCTCCTGGCATGAAGGCCGCTACCAGGAGGGGTGGCTTCTGTCGTCCAGAGAGAGGGGACAGTGGATGCTAGACAGAGCAGAGACTCGGGAGGAAGGGCAGTTCAGGTGCCTCAGGGCCACAGCTGGCTTGCTCTCCGGGGCGGGCGGGAGGGGGTGGTGGTTCCAAAGGTTTGATGGAGGGAGGGGCAGTGAGGCCAGCTTCATCTCCTTTTGTGAGATACATCTCTTGCCTTGAAAAGGAGTGAGCTCCCCACTCCTAGGAGCATTCAAGCTGGATGACTCAAGCATTGGACGAGGCATGCAGTTGGACTAGAGTCTGGACACACGGAACGCGGCCTGGCCAGGTCAGTCCTTCTCAGCGGTGGGTTCCCTCTGCGCCACCGACATCAGCGTGGTGGTTTAGTCCCTTTGTTCTGCTCCACGTTCCCCCACCGAGAAGACACCAGTGGTGCCGTACAACGGCCACGTAGAAAACGTCCACCCCCAAGTCGTGAGTGCCGGGGACCCCGGTGGCTGTCGTGTGGGGGAGGCACAGATGACTCTGTCGTTGGTGGGTGAAGGTCATCCTTTCATTTCAAAGGAGACCCCTCTGCCAAGCCCGGCCACTGTCGCCTGCTCCTGTCTGGTGAGTAGGTGAAATCCAGGTGGGCTGCCTGGAAGGAGCAGTGGGAACGTGGGACTGAAGGGGGCCCATGTGTTGGTGGAGGATGGGCTGGGGGTGACAGGGGGCAAAGGGCAGGCAGGAAGCCGGCAGCCCACCCAGGCCTCCGCCTGCACAGGCTGCGGTGGGCAGAAACGGCTTCCTCTCTCACCCGGCGTGGGGAGAAAGGAACTACACTCAGTTCCTGCATTGGGAAGGAGAGGAAGAGGCGAAGGTTGTGACCTATGGAAGGCACTGCACTTCGCCCAGCGCTGGGAGCGATTCGCATGGGAACCCACGAGGCGGAAGCGATGTTTCAGCAGCTGCTTTCCAAGGTTGAGGCCAGCAGAAGACATGGGAGTCGGGACAGCAGATCCAGATTTCCGGTGCTCAAGAGCTCTTTCCAGAGAAGAGGCAAACACTGCGCGTGGCACCTGGGAGTCTCCCACGGACATCCAGGGCTTTCGGGGGGAAGGGAACCACAGGCAGGCCTGGCTTCCCGCTGCCCTGCTAGCTGTGTGCCGGGGGGGGGCAGCTCCCCTCTCCCCCAGCGCTGGCCCTGCTCGCCCCCTATGAGAGCATCGTGCCTCGCGGGGCTTGTCCGCAGATTTAATAGAGAGGACACGAGGAGAGTAGCTACTGAGTGCGATTTCAAATATCTGGATCTTGGAACGGAATCAGACCTTTCTAAAGGTTTCTGGGAGCTCAACGTACTCAGCTGTAACAAGCAGACCAGCGGACTTGAAGCAGCTTCCAGTAGAGTGACGCCAATAACAATGTCCCTTTGCGTTTGTACCTTGCTTCCGTGCCGCACTGTGCTCAGCGCTTCCTACGGATGAGGACAACCGGTCGCCGTGAGGATCCTGCGGGGATGGGTTATTATCAGACCTCTTGCACTTAGGACACCGCCCGGAGTTACTCAGACTGCAGGTGCGCGGCCGAGGTCCCCGCGCAGGCCCGCGAGCTGCCTGTCCCCCTCCACCAGACACCCCCTACCACCAGCAAGCCAGTGGATCTGAACGGCAGGGTGTGTGGTCTCAAAGGGGGGGTATGGGTGGATTCCTGGGGACCCAGAACTCTATGCAAATTTATGTGAATATGAATTAGTTCTCCCTGGAAAAAAGCTCCATTGAATTAGTAAGATTTCTCAAAGGGCTCCTTGGGAAGGTAGTCAACTGTCTGTCTTAGACTGGGTTCCCTAGAGACAGACCTGAAGCAGGATTTATGCACAAATGGTCAAGGCCACGGGACAAACCAAGGAGGGGTGAAGAAGGACGGAAAGAAAGACAAGACCCCAGGCCAGCAGTGATTTCCAGCCAAGTCCCGGCATCAGCTCGACCCTGCTGGGGGCTTGGGGTAGGGGGGTGACCAGGCTGCAGAGCTGGGTTTCAGACTCCCACACGGTAATCAGGGGTTCCAGGACCCCTTGGAACCTCACAAGAGTGCCGGGGGCACGACCATCAAAGCAGAAACAAAGACGCTGCGGGAAGGACACCGGAAAACATATGCCTGGTGGGACATCATCCTGTTTGTAGGTTCAACAGCTGGGATGTCGGGGTTCAGAGGGCCAACACGCGTGTACCACGGAGCCGCCAGGAGCCGGGCACACTTACCAGTTTGCTGGTGGCAGTGGGCAAATCTGTCCTCTGATCCGTGGTTTCCCATCAGGTGACACACGCCATCTCCACCGTCTGCACGAATCTAGAGCTGCAGCTGAGGGGTTCTGGCTGCTCTGGCTGATAGCCCTGGGGCGCTCTGTCCCCATTCGGCTGTGACTCTGTCCTAGGCAGGTCCCTCTCAGCCAGGTTCGGCTGGCTTGTGTCTACAGACGCTGTCGGGGGCATCACCGGGGTCCCTCTTGCCAGGCAGGACGAGTGTGGCAGGAGCGCCAGGACTCTGTTCCCTCGGCTGCGGTCCCGGCTCATCCCGGAGCTGAAGACGGGGCTGCTCTGGCCGCTGGAGCCCGGCTCCTCTGTGGTCCAGGCAGCGGGGCGATCAGGGTGAGCCGGGGGGGCACTGCTCTGGAGTGAGAAGCTGAAAACAAGCGAGTATGACGCGCGATCCTCCACTGGGTCCTGGTTTAAAAGCCAGCCGTGGAAGACATTTCGGAGACAACTGGGGAAATCTGAATATTGACTAGGCATCAGACGATCAAGGAATTATTGTTAATTTTGCTAGGTAAGCTAATGGCATGGCGATCGCATAGAAGAATGTCTTTCTGTGATTAGAGACGCCTGCTATAGTATTTAGGACGGAATTGCTGCCATGCCTCTGAGATACTAGTGGGTCAACAATATCTATGACGATCAGCTGAGCAGAAAATTTGGCAAAAAGTTAATCGCTGAGTCTAAGTCGTGGCTATATGGGACACATTTGCTTTGCGTGCCTGTGCTGCATGCTGGGCAGACGGGAGCCTTCCAATGCCCGAGTCCCAGCTGGCCGGGTTGCCCCTCTCCCGCCAGAGGGGCCTCCCCTCCAGGGCCCTGAACTAGTGCACACGTTCAGAGCGTCCCTCACACGGCCCAAGTGCCACGGCCACACCTCGTCCCCACGGTCCTGCTGCTCCGGGGGCCGCCCCAGAGCCCGGGCGGTGGAGCCAGGGTGTCCCACGCAGCGGCCCTCTTCCTCCCCGGCATATTCACATGTCAGCTCTTGAGAAGTGCTTTCCTCTCTGGGGGGCCGTTGGAGAGTGCGGATGGGTGTGAGCTAATTATGGCCCCACTGTCACCGGGGCGGGGGGCGGCGCAGGGCTGGGGGCACTTCGGGAGCTGTGGTCAGCCCAGAAGGCCAGGTGCAGGGAGGTGACGGGGCGGGGAGGGCCATGCCAGCAGCTGGCCGCAGCCGGTGGGGCACACAGGGGACCTTTCCCAGCAGGCGCTTCTGGGCGGTCTCACCTGCCCTGCGCCTCAGGAGCCCCGAGGGGGGCGGGGAGCGTTTACAACGCAGAGCCTGATTTTGCGGGAACGGTGGGCCTGGGACTCTGCATTTTCTCAGGTCCCTGACGATGCTAATGCAGCTGGCCGAGGTCACAGGACATCCTTGGCTTTAAGGGCAAGGCAGCTGCAGGGGAGCCTGATAATGGGGTCGAACCCTGCCCTGCCCCCTCAGAGGGGCCAACACGCCAAGCGAGTGCGAGCCTGCCGGTCTTGGGCCAGGCCCCGCCAATGCTGCCTGGTGTGGGTGCATGCCCGTGCCCTCTGACCCTGGGGCCAGGGGTCAGCTGTCCTCCATTCGTCATCATGACCTGAGCCGCAGGGAGGCAGGGCCCCTTCCTGAGAGGAAACAAAGTGGGGGCCTCCGCCGTGGCCTTGGACCCAGAGGCCTTTGCTCAGCACAACAGGCCCAGCCTGGGGGGATGGGGGTGGGGTGGGAGGTGGGTGAGGGGCCGGCAGGGGAGCCGAGGCACAGCACACCCAGAGAAGCCCGCCTCTGCCCTCGAGTGCTTGAAACTTCCAGAAGGCTACGTGCTCCCCACTCTCGCTTTCCACAAGGGCTGCCTGCCCCCATGGGTGACCAGGCAGGAACCCCTGGCCCCTGACCCCATACAAGGGCTGGGTGTGGCTGACCCCACCATGGCCGGGCCTCCGGAGAGGCTGGACGTCCTGGGCCCCCCGCTCAAGGTGCGCTGTTAGCCCGGCTCCTGCACCCCCCGCCCCCACGCCGGGTCTGGTCCTCAAGGTGCAGGCGTCCCCTGTGGGTGGAGCAGTTCTCTGACCTGTTTGCTTGGACGCAGGGGTGTGGGGACAGCATGTCCCGGCGCTTCGCCTCTGTCCGTCCGCGGCGGCCCCCCGGGGGCCTCCTGCTCTCCGTCGCCTGGAGCTCCGCCCCCTCGCCGCCGTCAGGTGCGTGCTCAGAGCGGCCTGCCCACCTGCCTGCCCCTTTCCTGCCTTGATGATTTATCTCACAGCATTTACAACCACCTGGATTCTGTTGCTCAGCTTTGTCTGTGAATTTGTTAAATTGCTTGTTGTCCGTGGCCCCGACTGCCGTGGGCGCGCCCTGCGGATAGCGGGCGCTCGGTATAGAGGAGCGGCGGGTCAACCCAAGAACGAACAAGACAGAGCAGCCTTTAAACGCACGTCTGAGTTCTGAGTAGCTCTGAGTAGTTATGGACGAAATGCAAACCCACTTGTGAGCAGCGCAACAACTTTGGGGATTGGAAAGGAGGCTCTGATATCAACTTCTTCAGGCCCTTCTAGAACCGGTCCAGGAGACGGCTATGCCCCTTTCGTCCAGCAGAGGGCAACCTGTCCCCGGCGGCTTCCAGTTCCCGCTGTGCTCGCAGAGGCTCACAGCGGGTTTTTTTTTTCTCTTTGAACTTATTTTTTGTAATGGGAAATATCTTTTTAAAAAATCCCACAGTCCACACAAGAGGGAAAAATAACAGGATCTGATGCACAGGCAATTGGGAAATGGGTTCCCTCTACGTTTCAAAGCAACTTTTCTCTTTTTAGAACTCTGAGAGGCCTGGGACACGGGTCAGATTTTGACTTGCTCAGGGACAGAGCCTGGCACCTAAAGATTTTTGAAAGCCCGACGAACCTGTGACAGCCCCTCACTACTGGCCTGCCTGCCAGCTTCATGGTCACGGAGCCCTGTCTTTGCAGCAGAGCGCCCCTGGAGATGTCTGCGGAGAGTCTAGGAGCCGCCCTGGCGGGGGAGGCAGGAAGCCTGGCTGTGTGTCTGGTCTGGTACTAATTAGCTGTGTGACCTTGGGCAAGTCACTTAACCTCTCTGGTCTGTTTACTCTTCTGTTTGAATGGGGTGGCGGATTAGCTCATCGTGAAGCTCCTTTGAGCAGAAAAATCAGTGGGGAGGGGAGAGCAGCCTTGGAGAGGTACTTCCTCAGTGCCCATGACTCATGTGGGACACGGGGGCGAGCGCCGTCAATCTGCAGCCGTCAGTGTGTGTCTCTGACTTTGAGTACAACTGAGGCTGACCCTTGGCCCTGATGCTAGCTCAACACGTGACCTCTAGGGGCGTGTTTCTCCGAGCCTCAGTTTACCCATCTGCAGGTTGGGGACGTGGTGTACCCTACCAGGGGCGTTGTGAGTTTTCAGCGTGATAACAGATGAGAGTATGCGAGTGTGTGAGTTTGTGATGGTAGGGGACACTGGAGAAAGAATTTCATACGTAATCTTTTCTCTCATTGGGGTGAAGATCACATAACATACAATTAACCATTTTAAAGTGTACATTTCAGTGAATAATCTTTTAAGTAGAGCTTAAAAATAAGAAAACAATGGTGAGAACCCACTGTCTGTCAGGGTCTGTGCCAGACGCTCTGCTCACATCATTTCATACAACCCCGCGTGGAAGGGACTTGGCAGACGAGGAAATGGAAGCTCAGAGAGGTTGAGCAACTTTCCCCAAAGCACCCAGCCAGGAAGGGGCAGAGCAGGAGTCAAGCCCAGGGCTCCGAGGCCCAGATGCACGAGGCGATGCCCCCAGTCCCCCCCTATGGCTGCCTGGGCCCCCCCCGCCCCCCCCGTCCCCCCCGCCTAGCTCAGGAGCCTTGGGAAGGCGGCGGGCAGGCCTGGGCGGGGCCTGGGATGATGGGCAGGACAGCAGGAGCCGAGCAAAGTCACTTGACCTTGTCATCCCTTCATTTCCTGCTCTGCCCAAGAGGAAATGTTTACACAGCGTCCCCACACAGACGCTCCACAGGCCTGGACTTGCAGTAATTAGCTCAACAATGAAGGTCCAGTGCCTACGGAGTGGCCCAGGCACTGGCCTGGGGGTCAGGTGGCCGGGGGCCTGGCTCCTCACTCACAAACTTGCCCCGTGACCCTGGGCACAGTCCCTGGCCCCTGGGCCTGCTTCTCCCGGTGGGAAAGGCAGAGCCCGGCGAGCTGGCCTCCCGGACCCCTCCACGGCCCCGTAAGTGGGTGATGCACCTGACGGTGAGGTGGGGGGTGGGCAGTAGGGCTGCGTCCTGTCGTGTTCTGTCACAGGGGTCCCTGAGTCAGCCCAGCACTCCCCCACCACCCGTGAAACCGCTTTTTGGGGTCTGTTCATTCATCAGTTAATGCACTGATCAGTGAATCAAACCCGTGTGGATGACGCACCTGTGGCTGGCTGTCCTCCCTCCTTCCGGCAGGTAGAACGGTCTGCAGGGAGCCGGTGCCCGCCAGGGGCCAGGCGGCTTCCGGCAGCCGGGTGGGCTCACGTGACTCATTCGCACCAATCGCAGTGGGCGGGGAAGGTAGCTGCTGTTTCTTACCAAGGTATTCAGGAGGTGGGCTGTGTTCTCCATACTCTCCGTCTTCAAAGATCGGATCCTGGGACCATCAGGGCACAAACCAGAGGGAGCTCCTGAATCCCCTGGGGCGGCAAGAGCGCATGCTGACGGAGAACTTCCATGCTGGACCACCACATGCATGAGATGTGGACTTCTGCGGTTAGCCTCGCCTCGAAGTCTGTGCCAGCCCTGGACATGCAGCTGTGAACCAGACAGAGGAGGTCCCTGCCCTGGGTGGGGGTAGGCAGAAGACGACACACTCAGAACACAGGCAGTAGGATCTTTAAGACCCTGTGATTGCTGGGATGGGCCCATGTTCTCCCAGCAGCCTTGGGTGTCCATGTCGGCAGGCCAGAAAAGTGATGCCTGGGAGCCTGGGCAACTCCAGTCCCTGGAAAGGCAGAGCCTTCACGAAATATGGGTTGTGGGATATACATCAGTCTCTTGGGAGTTGAGTTATCATGAATCTTTGTGCATTGGGTCAGCCCATTTAGGAATCCTGGTGTGCAGAGCTGAGACCCTCGTCTTAGGCAAAGGTTGACAAGGCAATGTTCGGTGGTGAGCCCCCACCTCCTCCTGATTAGGTCCATCAATGAGAGCAGCTGATTGGGTCCATCGATGAGAGGCATCCCCGTCTGCACACAGCCTCTGAATCTGGGCCCATGTTCTCTGCTATATGCCACGCCAGGCTCCCAGCAGGTACTCAGTAAGTCTTCACGAAAGGTTGATCGAAGTTTCTCAGTCCCTGTCCTTGCAGATGTTGTGTCCAGATAGGGAGAGATGGTCTTCATTTTACTCCTGCACCAGGTGTAGACCCCGAGGCTAGGGTTTGAGGGCTCGCCGCCTGTCTGTGAGGACATCGGCAGCGTGGTGGGGAGGGGAGACAAGGCCACCAAGAGAGGTATCAGGGCAGTGCCCTGCAGGTTCTGAGAGCCAGGTCCTGTGGGGGTCCTGTGGGGGTCCTGCGGGGAGGGTGGGACACACGCTCCCCACTGATGTCCCCGCCGAGGGCCGAGGCCCCGGGTGTGTACTCACTGACTCCCATCTGCCCTGTGCTGAGGGCGGCTCCCGAGGGGCATTACCGTCCCAGCACCCGCAGCCCGCCTTGCTCTTGGGCATGGCAGCTTTTCCAGATGGCCAGGACTGCCGTCACACACCAGGGGACTGAAAACAGCGGAGATGCGTTCTCTCATAGCCCTGGAGGCTGCAAGTCTGAGACTGAGCCGTCGGCAGGGCCACACTCTCTCCTTGCCTCGTTCCTGACTCCCGCGGGGTCTGCCGGCCCTTGGCACCCCTGGCTTGCTGCGGCGTGGTGTGTGCGTGTCTACACGTTCACACGGCCTTCCTCTGAGGACAGCAGGTGTCGGGCTCACCGCCTCATCTTAACTGGTTACGTCAGCAAAACCCCTACGTCCCCTGAGGCCACACTCGCAGGTTCTGGAAGGACGCCGTCCGACCCAGTACATCACGAAGCCCCCGGCACAGACACAGGCCCAGGCAGCGGGAAGTTTTGAGCACTGAAGGGGAGGGTCCCAGATCAGGAACACAAGCCCCAGGGTTTCATCTGGGGGCTCCGTGGTCAGAGAGCTCTCCTTCTGGGACAATCCCTGCTTTCGAGCAAACGACTTCTCCTTCGGACGCCCACACTCCCCGTTCCCTTGGGTCAATGCCACCGATTCGGTTCCGGGCGGGTGGGGGGGGGGTGTGTGTGTCACAAAGACACACCGCACACCTCTGCGCTGAGGGGATTTCAGCATCTCATACCCCCGACAGCGAGCCCGGGCTCCACCACTCACTGGCTGTGTGTCCTTGGGCAAGTTACTCAGCCTCTCTGGGCCTCAGCTTCCTCATCTATGACACGGGATTGACGCAGAGCACCTGCTTCCGGGGTGACCGTGAGGACGGATCAGACGACATGCCTGAGGGGCTCGGCCGCACCCCTGCGGCTCCTGTCCAACTGCGTGTGGCTTTGTGCCTGTGGACAGAGCCGTCGGACTGGCTCTGAGTCCGACCCCGAGGGGGCCTTGAGGGCAGGTCGTCTCTGGGACACTGCCTCCGGGGTGCGGGCAGGGATGGGGCTGCCTCTTTGTCCCGTCCATCATCTTCCTCTGCCCGGTTTCTCTGCCAGGGTCCCCGAGGTGAGGGGATGCCCTGTCCCCGTCTCCCCCGCCACTGTCCCCCCAAGCAAGCCGCCTGCATGCGGAACAGAGCGGGAAACAGGAATTCACTGAGGGCAGCGCGGTCACCGGCGTGCTGTCCTGAGAGACTCGGCGTGGGAACCGCCAACCCGGGTCTCTAGGCCGGGCGGGCCTCCGCGGGGCGTGTCCCCTCACAGGTAACAGGACAGCTGGGCTCTGGCTTCTGCTCAAACACAGTCCGTAGACGTCCCCGCGTCGTCCCCGCTGCAGATCCTGGCCGGCGGCCTCCCTGGGGCAGGGCTGTGGCTGCCCCGTACCAGTGCCCCCGGACCTCTCGGGGACCCTGGCCCGCCGTCCACACAAACAGACGCCAGGACCTGATGCTGTCGTGAGCAGTCTGGTGCAAGCCTCAAGGGACACGTGTCCTTTCAAGAGGAGGTCCAGACTTGGTGGAGCTGTGGCCAGTCCCACTTCTGCCTCCTCCTCAAGCGTGGCCTTGGCTCCTGTGGCCCCAGGAACTCGGTCACGGCTGCTTGTCTTCCGGGGCAACTCCTTGAACTTGCTGTGCAAAGGCTCGATTTGCATCCAGTCCAGGAGCTCTATCCCAGGAAGGCATCTGGTACAGGAGTCACCGTTCGTCGCGGCTGCCGTGGCCTGAAAGCGCACTCCGGCCCGCGTTCTCTCGTCGACCCCGTCCAGCAGCTCCTGCGGCGGGCGAGGCTAGACTGTCACTTACGTCTGGCCCTGCTCCCCACGGTCACTGCCTCTTCTCTAGGACTTTGACGTTTTGAGTATCACCCCTTCCGGAGGGGAAATAGTGTCCCATGTTTCAGACGGGGAAGTGGAGGCTTAGGGAACTGAAGTGACTGGCCCGGTGTCCCCCAGCTAGGACGTGGGAGAGCTGGGTTTGGTACCAGGGTGGCCAGATTCCACTTCCAGGTCCAGGAGCGTAGGAAAAAAATCTTCCCTCTCTCAGAGAGGACTCCCATCCTGCAGCCCGGTCACCTCAGCCAAGCAGGTGTCTGCTCGGTCTCAAGTGTCCGGCAGCCTGGGCAGTCCCAGCTACCGGAGGCAGAGGGGCGCTGGGAGGTGCAGGGAAGGCAGCCAGTATTGTCTTGTTCGGGGTCTTTCCTTAGGTGAATAGGCCGTCAGGGTCAACTTTGAGGCCAAACTTGATATTCTGGAGGGGAAACTGCAGGGCCTCCAGGAGCACGGGCTGATGGGGGTGCGCTGGGATCTGCAAGGGCTTGGCAGCAGCGTGAGGTCAGGTGCCACACAGACGTCCTGCATGGCCTCCTTGTAGCACAGCACGAGGGGGCTGCAAGAGCCGAGGGGCGCTGTGCATTTCTCGGGGTCGGTTTGGGTCTCCTGGAAGCAGAGCCTGAGGCAAGGATCTGGGTGCAAAAGGGAAAATTGTCTTGGGTCATCTGAGCAGGCACAGAGTCACCATAGGACCCTTGAAAGAAGGGAGAGGGAGGGTTGAGGCCGCGTCGCTGTTGGCTTTCGAACATGGGGGGAGAGGCCACGAACCCAGGGACGCAGGCGCCTCCAGAAGCAGAAAAAGACATCCAGAAGGAGAGCGAGCAGCCTGGCGGACACGTTGAGTTTGCGACTTCTGTTGTACGTGGTCGTAAGTCGGGAAGCTCGTGGTCACTTGCTGTCCACACAGAGCCTGGGCGAGGCCGTGGGGAAGGGAGACAGGCAGGGAGCGAGGCCAGAGGGTTAGTTAGGGAAGGTTACTGAGAGCCGTGCAGGCTCCTGCACAAGCCCCACCGGGGGCTCTCGGAGGAAACATCCTCAGGACGCCTGTCTGCGCTGCGGGAAGGTCCCGGTGCCCCCGGCTTCCCCCCTCGGGGCCGGCGCATCCCCTGACCCGGGCTGAGAAGCAGGGAGAGGTGGGCGCCGGGGGGGTGCTCAGGGGGCAGAGGGGCTGTGGGCGGGGCACCAGCTTAACCACCCAGCTGCCTCGTCTTTGTTCCCCCTGAACTGTTTTACAGATATTTTTCTTTAAATAGCACTGCTATACAAAACGTTTAACTATATAAAAGGAAACTCGGTAGCAGTAATAATTCCTGAAAAGTGATGAATTTGATACTTAGGTCTGCATTTTTTTCTAATAAGCATTGAAATATATTTACCATTAAAATAAAAGGTTTGCCCCCTGATCACCTAATATCACTTCCCATTACCATCCAAGGATCCCTGCGTTATCTTATCTGTGTCCCAAGAACAACCCATTTTACGGAGGGGGAGCTGGAGTCAGAGAGGTTCAGTGATTCTCTTAAAGACACACAGTAAGTGGCTGAGCTGACGGATGCCCCAGTCTCCAAAGCCTCCAATCTTTCTACCACGCCGCACGCTGCCTAAGATGCCAAGCACTGTTCTCAGGGCTCCAAACACAGCAAGACATCGAGTCCCCGCACCACCACCACGCTCCCCGCTAGCACCCTTGCTGTATTATTTGATGACACGGACGAGATTTTGTGCTATTTTGCTTATGTCCGTGGCATGCATCACTACCTCCACCTCTCCGAGGCAGGAAGGAAGACGCAGAGAGTTTGAACCCACTGCCCGAGGTCACACAGCGTGGCTGGTCCCTGCAGGGTTCCAGGTCTCGCCTCTGTCCGCAAGACACAGAGTTTCGGGAAGCGGCTCTCCACTGATCCCGCTCCGGGGAGGACCTCAGTCTCGTGTTGGAGGCGCATGGACGAGCGGCATCTGAGACACCACCACGGAGCTGGCCTGGGATCCTCCGGGGGCCCCACTGCCTTGTTCTTGCTGCTCTCGAGTACTGGGCGTCATGAGCACGACCCGTGGGTTGGTCCCTTCCCCTCATCTGTGTGACCCCGCGGGCGCATTCGTGCTGGGCGTGTACCCGGGAGCGCCACCACCGGGACACGGGCTGGGCACGCACTCCGCTCGAGGGGAAGTTGCCACACACATGCGGGCTGTTTCCAAGAACCCAGTGTGATCACCCCCCGAGCCACCGACTCACACGGGGAGTGGGTGACGGGGAAGGCATGATTTCTGAGAGCGAGTTTTGATGGGAGAAGGTCAGACACTAGATGGGCAGCAAGAAAAACCACATGCGAGAGGAAGAAGCAAGGACACAGTTCTGACTGGCACCTTGCCCCGTGACTGTGAGTACGACGTGGGGTTGGACGCAGGGAAGGACGGGCAGGTGACATCGGATGGCTGGGCAGCCCGAGAGCTCCCTGAGGTTCCCGGGGCGTGGGAGGGGCGCCCAGGTCCCCGCGGCCCAGATGTCAGCTGTGTCGGGGGCGCTTCCTCTCCCCGGGTAACATTTTGGTCTGAGTTTGTGCCAAAATGAAGGTGAGCTCCCGCTGGGGTCACTGCAGTCCTGACCACCAGGAAGTGAGGAATCTCTATCTCAAGGGGCCCTGTCAGGACCGGTTATCGGAGCCGGGCAGTGATGGCCCCGGGCTGCTGATGGATACCAGTAGTTGTGCAAACATACAATGACGTGTCGCCCGATGGGCTGCAGGTGTCCGAGGGGGCGGGGCAGGCGGCGCGGCCAGCGGCGAGGACCTGGGTCCGGATGCGGAGGGACCGCGACACGCAGAGCTGACTCTTCAGCGGAGAAACCAGGGGCAAACCACTCTTGCGTCTTTCATCAGATTCACAGTTACTTTTCTTCTTCGAAAAGACACGGCGTAAAACTTAGGACAATGTAGACCAGGGTAGGAATGTTGGGGTGGGAGGTGCCGCTGCTGAGACCCGATGTGCGGCCCCATGTGGGTCCCACGTGCATAGCCCTGCCACCCGCCCTGGGGCGCTCTCGGCTCCCCGCCCAGACCGTCGGGGGGAGCTCTGCCCGGGGACCAGCCCGCTTGCCCACGCGGCCTCCTGCTCTGTAAGGCCCCCAGCACGGCAGCCTTCCCCTGCGGTCGGCAATGCCAACCACTGTCTCCTTCTCCCAACAGCCCAGAGGAGCAGCCACTGTCCTCCCCGGGCCACGGACGGGGACACTGAGGCCCGCAGAGGGGAGGCCTGCCAGGAAGGGCAGAGCCAGGATTTGCATGCGGGCAGTGCAGGCCTAATGCCCCTCGGGCAACCATATTCTTTTTGAGTCCAGATCTCTTGGACTCTGAGGGGTGTCCGAGGGTGGCTCGGAATGTGGCGGTCACGGGTGTGCGGGGACAGCGTATATCGGGAGGTCGTGTGGAGCTGCGGGTCCCCCAAGCCTGGCCAGGGAAGACAGGTCTCCCTGTGGGACCGGGCTGGTGCAGTGGAGCCCCTCCTGGGCCACCGAGCCCCCCGGCAAGGGGCCTCAGGCCTCCGAGCCTCGCGCCCTTGCGGGGGAGGGGCGGACAGCCCACCTCTCGGGGTGTTGAAGCCACGGGGTGCCTGGCTCTGTGTGGCCCAGGAGAGCCAAGAGCAGGGGCGGCCCGTCGGCCCCACCCGGCCTCCCCCCTCCCCGGACGGGGCACTGCCAGCGAGGCGGGCGCGGGGAGGAGGGGAGGGTGGGCAGCGTGGCTCTCCAGGGGGAGGCTCCCACTCGGCTATCTCAGTCCCTGGAGGCAGTGAGAAAGATGACCTGTGGGAGGGCCTCCTGTGGGCCTCCCGCCTCGGAGCCGCGCATTCCTGAGACGCCCCCCCATCCCCCCACCGCCGCCCCGGCAGGGAGGTCTCACCCCCGGACGCCCCACGCGCACCGCACTGCTTGCTGGCGAGACCCCATGTGCTGGTGGGAGGAAACACGCCCGTCCACCCACCGCTTCGGAGGCGGCGCAGCCGCGTGGGGAAGGCTCTGGGCCTCGGTGTTGCTGTCTGTGATATGGAGTCGACAGGACTTAGCTCACGGGGCGTGGCCAAGGCTGCTCTTACCTCCCCTTCCTCCTCCTTGGTGTCATCGTCACATCCCCAGTTTTAAAGCAAGGGAACGGACTGCCCCAAATCAAGACTCTGGTCCAAAGCCTCCTTGCCGCCGGGCGTGGTGGGTGACCAGGCGTGGGCCGGCGGGTCTGACGCTGGGGTTCTGGGTCTGCCCGGTGCCCCTGCACTGCTCCCCTGGCCTGCGCTGTGGTGGGTGGGCTGCTCTGGGCCGCGGGGACGGGGACATGGTCCTCGTGATGGGGGTCTGACCCACCGGGGACCTCGTGGAGCAGCGCTCGGCCTTGGTGCCTGAGGGAAGGGACTTCTGTCCGCTGCGGTCCCTCTTAAGGGCCCAGCCCTCTACTGTCCCGGGCAGAACCGTGAGTTTTCTGTCTCCTGTCCTTCCCGCGGCCACTCCCGAGCGAGGTGGTGGTCACAGCCACGTCTGTTCCGCAGGTGACAAAGCCCAGGCTAAGGCCTGCGGCCATGTCGCTGGTGCCCAGCAGAGCCCTTACCGGGGACACAGGCTGACGGTCCCCAAACGCCAGTCTCCCGAAGGCCCAGGACAGCTTCCCCGGCCCACAGATGTGCCAACTCTTCCCTCAGGTGGCGGGGAGCTGTGACCGACAGCACCTTGCCCGTGGTGGGGTTTTACTGGACATTGACTTTTAATGGATCGACTTTTTTTTTCCGGGTGGATACCCCAAGAAATTGGGTTCTTATTAAGAGGTGAGGCCAGCAACAGCGACGTGGCCGGCGTCTGATTGTCCTGGAGCTTCCTGGGAAGTCACACGCTCAGCCTCCCGACGCCCGGGTGCAGAAAGGTCCGTGTCTTCCTCGAGGAGACACTCATCCTGCGCCTGAGTGGACCACAGCGTCTGAGCTGGAGTAAAATCCAACGGACGCTTCCTAAAGCACTTTACCGACAACCGTCACACGAGATTTCCGCACATCCATCCTGAGTGTCCGTTGCCCCATCCTCGGTGTTTTTATAGCCAATCAGAGCACACCTGAATTCGGCTCACGCAACGCGGCGGGCGGGGGCGAGGGTCAGGCCCCGAGTCCCAGGCGGAGGAGCAGGCCCGAGCTGCCTCTGTGCAGCATCTGGGCAAAGCGCGGAGGGAAGGGCCGAATCGGCCTGGTTCCCTGGCCGGTGGCAGCCGTGCCCAGCCCTATCCTTCCGCTCCGCATTTGCCCCCATTGTGTGTGGCTTCCCTGGCACACGGGCGGACCTCACTTGGCCACCATGTTCTGGAAAGGCGTTCTCACATTTTTCTTCCAGGACGGCCTCAAACATAAACAGTCCCTGTGGTGGGCATCCGGCCTCCAGGGTCCCATCGGTTCTGTCCGGTGTTTGTCATTTCCCCAGAGACAGCCGGGGCTGAGGGGCGGGGCGGGTGACGGGCATGGATGTGTCCGAGGAGCAGTCGGGACGGCCGGCCAGCCCGCTGTTTACGCTGTGCGGCCACGGGACCCGCACATCCATCCCGTAACGGCGGCACGGGAGGCTCCTTCTGGTTTCCTTCACGGGAAGTTTACGGCTCGGAGGTGGAGTGCTTGGCACAGGGCTTTGTCGTCGCTGCCCTGCTTCTGACCGCCTTGGAGGGTCTGGGGGACAGGAACCCCCGGCCGGCTTGTCCTAGGAAACGGGGTCTGAGACAGCTGGCCTCGTCCGTAATGGCTCTGGAGGCACACTGGCCCCCAGGGCCTTGAGCGTGACCCCTGTGAAGACGGGCACAGGGTTAGTAAGGAGCTCAAGGTCTGCCGTGTGACCTCAGATAAGTTTCTGAGAGCCGGGCTTGCCGGGTCCCATGCTTTGAACGCCGGCTGACGTAGCATGTCTGTGTGCGTGTGCGTGCATGTGCACAGGTGTGGGGCCGAGAGTGTGGCGCTCCAGTCTGGGGTCTGGGGTGCTCCCTCTTCCCCCCAAAGAGAAGCACGCTGGCGGGCTCGCAGGTGGGCTCCGGAAGGCCCTGCGGAAGGTCTGCACGAGGGGGCGGGGCGGTCGGCTCCCCATGGCCATCCATCACCCGGCAGGCTGGGGGTGTTAGCACGGCTTCAACGAGAGATAGCAGAGGAAAAATGGCCTGCGCAGACGAGGCGCTTATCTGGCCCGGTGTCTGTGAGCCCCGTCCAAGCGGGGGCCCTCCATCAGTCAGCCCAGCTGCAGCTGCCCTCCGCGGGGGCCCCCACACGCCCCGCCTCCTCTCCCCGGGCCCCCTCGTCCTGTGCCCGCCTGCTCAGCTCTGGGTGAGACTTTGTCGTCCAGCACGGTCCCGGGGCTCATCTGTGCAGGGGCGGGACCAGTGATTCCAGTGACCTTTGTGCACTTGGACGCACTATGTCATCGAATAAAACAAAGCAGTACTGATCGGTGAGCTGATCGCAGTCGGTGGAGCGGCCCCTCCCCCGGCCAGTGGGCAGGATCATCATCGTCGTCGTCGTCAGACTTCCCTCGTGTCCCGACTGTCTGGTGCATCGCAGACCAGGCTGACACGGGCGACAGTGAACGCACAATGAGCTTCCCGGTTGAAGAACCTCGAGAACAAAGAGCTGGTCGATGGGGTGTGGGGCCAAACCTGCAGGTGCGGCGCCCAGGGGCCGGCGTCCCACACGGAGGGCAGAGGCCGATGGGGGAGCGGGCAGTTTGTAACGTGGAGTGGCCGAGGGGACCCAGCATCCGTCTTCCGGCTCACTGCCCGGACACGGGTCTCGAGCATCTCCTGGTGCCTGGTGCAGGCCCCTGAAGGTGGGGCGAGGGGGAGGAGGCCTGGGGGAGGGGCGGGTGGGCTGGCAGCACCCGCGCAGCTCCCGTGGGAGAGCTCCATCCCTGGGGGCTCTCTGGGTTGTCTGCAGTCCGGGGAGCTGGCCTGGGCTGATGCCATCTGCTCTCATGGGGACCATGTCGGACGTGTCCCGGCCCAGAGGGTCCCTGTGGGACTTCATCTCCCAGGTGGAGGGGCCAGCCAGGGGCCAGACCTCCCAGCTGCCCTGTGGGTGACCTCCACCTGCCTCAAGCCGGTGACGCCCCCCAGCCCAGCAGAGGATGATGATGGTAAGGAATCAATGATGTAAACAGCAGCACCGGCCTCCCCCGCAGCACGCAGACCCGCTACAGACGCCGTCCTTCAGTCTGACCCTGGCGGGTCCCTGGAGGGGCGCTGGCATCCAGCCCAGGGCACAGCCCAGGGAGTGGGGGCTCCGAGCACGCCCCACACCCAGCACCCAGGGCCGGCTGCCAGCACCCGCGTCCCCGCTGCCAGGAGTTTGGGATGGGGTGCCTTGAACCCCCCAGCGTCTCCTGTCTTGGACACACAGCTTCTCAGAAGTTCACGTGCATCAGCTGCCAGGAGGGCCGTTAAATCACCGAGCACCGGCCCGGCCCCTGGGGTCACCGGTTCACAGAGTCCTGGGGGGCAGGGGGGGCAAGAATCTGCATTTCTAGTCAGTTCCCAGGTGAGGCTGCCGCTGCTGGTCCAGGGACCCCACTCAGAGAGGCCTGTCTCTGAACGATGTCATGCACACTGGTGCGGTGGGCTCCAAAAAAGCTGCCCCTTTCCCTCCATCTTGGAGCCAGAATGAGCCAAATGCCGTCTCCCGTGCCGGCCTCCTGCGGGGAGTGTCCACGGTGGAGCCTGCACTGTGCGTGGTTTTGGGGGTCCGCAGCAGCGCAGAGTCCCCCTTCCTTCCTTCGTCTCCTGGTTCCCAGGCCCAGGGGGCCCTTGTGCGGGGGGCTCGGAGGTGTGGAGAGGTCAGGTGTTCTCTGGGGTGTCCCGCTGCTTCCAAAGCACTCAGTTCCCAGCACCCCAGGCCAGGCTCCTCACACTTCCCCCAGCCTCTGCCGGCTCCCCGGCCCCAAAGCCTGTGCCCGAAGCTCCCACATGCACAACCTCGGCTGCTCCCATAGCACTTCCTGTGTCTGGGGGTCAGACAGGACCCTGCTGTCAGCGGGCCCGGCCGTGGGTGACGCCTTGCCGGTGTCTACCCTGGGCTCAGGGACCAGCCTGGTGTCCCGGTGAGGACGGTGCTCCCCCAACAGCCACAGGCACCTTAGGGCTTTGAGTCACATGCGGCGGACCTGCTCTTTCCTCTCCGGATCAGACTTGCCCACCCGTGGGGTCGAGTCAGGAGGAAGAGGCTCAGAGGACATCGGGGGTGACTCTGTCACCTGGGGCAGGGCGCGGGACAGGACCTGTCTGCAGGGATCACCCTCGAGTGGGCTAGCCGGGCTCAACCTACCGTGTCTTGACTCTCCTGCCTTCCCAGGGAGGAGGTTTGGGGGGAACTCAACATCAAGGCCAGGGAGAGTGGGGGAGGCCGCTGACTGGGCCATCACTGCCCACTGGTGCTGGGCTAGAAGCTTCTGGGAGCAGCACCTCCCCGATCCATTGCCCCATCTCACTGATGAGCAAACCAAGGTCCAGGGAGGGTGTGTGACTTGCCCGCGGTTGCTCAGGCTCCGGACCAGAAAGCCAAGTCTGCACCAGAGGTCACCTCCCGGGCGGGCTCTGGGCTTTGCTGGGCTCTCTCGTACAGCCCTGGGGTCCACACCCACGATCTGCGTCTGGAAGGTTGGGATGGGGCAGACGCCACGGCGGCTCCGTCTGGAGGAGAAGCGTCTTTGGGGTGGGTCTGGCCGCCCTCTGCCGCGGTCCCTGCACCGTTCGGGGGACCCCCTCCAAGTTTGCAGTGGGAAGGCCGTGCAGAGCGCAGCAGCCCCGTCCCGAGGGGCAGCGGGGCTGTCGGCCGAGCCCCGCAACTTGACCCCGGATCGCAGTGCGTTATCGGCCCATCTCTGCAGCCGGGGCGAAGCCCGCTGAGTTATGGCAGGGAGGTTATCGCGGACAGACGGTAGTTCTAAGCAGGGCAGTGGGGTCTCGGGGTTAATGGGCAAAGGTCAGCGCCTACCAGGTCTCCATGTGGGATGGATTAAGTCGCCCCCAGGCTTGGTGGCGGGTGGCCTGCGGGTGGGCTCAGCCACTGCTGGCCCCGCCTCCGACGAGGCCACCTCCCTGTGGTCACAGGGCTCACGTCCAGCTGGGCTGACTCGATTTTCGTCTGGGACTGAAAAGCTAGTGGACTCTGCTTGGAATCAGGATGTCCCTAATTCAAGGAGATTGCTGGTTCTCTCCTTGCTAACGAGGATCTCCAGGTCTCGGGGTCTCGAGAGTCTCGGTCACCCGACTGTCCGGTCCAGAGGGGCAGCTTGGAATCCTGCCAATGAAGCTCGAAGCCCCGGAGTTTTCCGTGGAGCCGGGGGGGCCCAGGCTGACCTGCTGGCACCCCGCACCCGCGGGTTCAGGCACCCTCGGACCACGTGGCTCTGTGGAAACAGGACTCACACTTTCTGGAACCTGGGCGCCTTCGTGTGGGCAGTCGGACGCCCATCCCCGAATCCCAGGTTGCACACCATGCAGAGGCCTCAGGACGGACCCAGATGGGAGGGAAACGGAGTCCGTCAGGGCGTTGGCATTCCCTTCCTGCTGCCCCGGCGTCCGGCTAAGGTCTGTTCTCTTCTAGACACGGCCACGAGGGAGTTGAGCTAAAAGGCCTGAGATGACCCGGAATAATCACGGTGCAGCGTCATCCGCGACAGTGCTGACAACGCTCACTGCTGCGCCCCGGCTCAGACCAGGGGGCCCCGGGGAGGGTGCTCAACACATGCTCGAGCCACGTGCCCACGCGCTCCTGCAGCTGCTGGAAGAAAACCGGGGCTCCCAGCCCAGGAGCGCCTTCTCCCCTGGTTCGGGAAGGCAGAGGCCTGAAATCCAAGTGTTGCCGGGCTGTGCGCCCTCCAGAGTCTCCGGGGGAGGGTCCTTCCCGCCCCTTCCAGCAGCTGGGGGCTCCAGGCTTCCCCTGGCTGTGGCCGTGTCCCTCCACCTCTGCCTCCCTCCTCACGCGGCCTGTCTTCTGTCTGTGTCTCAACTCCCCCTCTCTCCTGCTAGGGACCCGTTGCTGGATTCAGGGTCCATCGACTCTTTCAGGATGATCTCGTCTCAGGATCTTTAACTTAGCCACACAGACCCTTTCTTCAGACAAGGTCCCATCCACAGGTCTGGCGGGGGACGTGGACTTGTATCTTTGGGGGCCGCGAGCCCATGACATGGGCCAAGCACTCTGTTCGGACTCCTCATCCTCAGAACGACCCTCATCCTCCGTGCGAGAGGAGGCAGCTGAACCCGGGCCATCGGCGGCCTGCCGGGCACACGCACACGTGGGTGTGTTGTCACGCTCCTGGGACGACAGCCGTCACGATGACGCAGACGTAATTACCGTGCTGATCGAGTGCGGAGCAGCTCTGGGCCCCAAGTGCTTTTGAGAGCTGTGCATGGATGACCTCCTCTGTGTTCATGACAACCCTCCCACGAGTGGCTGTCCCTCGCCCCATTCCACAGTCGAGGACTCTGAGGCCTGTTTGCTTACTTCCAACTTTCCGGTCTGGAGAATTCTGCCTCTGTCCCCCCACTCATGGCCACTCCCTGCCCACCCCCTCCCCCATGGTGTGCTCGCTTCCAGAGCAGGTCTGATGGGGGTCTTTCCACCCGGAGGGAAGGGACTGTTAATTCCTCCTTCCGCCCAGTACCCCCTGCCGGGGCGGGCTGGCTGGCCAGAGGGGGAATCCTGGGGGTCCTGGCAGGTTTGGGGAGCTAGGACCCCCCTGGGGTGCCCCAAGTCCAGGAACGGAGCTGTGTTTGGGGTGAGGGCGCGGGCTCACGGCAGGCTGCCAGGGGCACGTGCAAGCCCGGAGGGCCGGGCTGTCCTGTGTCGAGGAGCACAAAGCTGCCTGCAACCTGGCCGCCCGCCTCCCGCCCACCCTCAGCCTTCGGCAGCCCCAGGGGGGCCAGAGCCCCAGGGAGGTGGCTGTTTGTTCAACGTTAGGCCCTTAGGCCCTGCATAGGGGGTGGGGGAGTATGCGTGGAGCTCCGGCTTCCCCCTCTGTGGCCTCGAACAAACCCCATCTCTCGCCTTCTCCAGGTTTCCATTCTCTTACCTGCACGATGGGACTGAACACTCGACCCCTTAGAGGACCACTTGGGAGCTCCAGGAGGCCTCACCCCAAACCCTCACATCCCCTAAAAGGCTTTGCGGAAACCCTGCTCGTGGGCAGTGTTTGGGCAAGCTGCACACTTTCTTCTCATCTCTGTTGGAGGGTCCCGTGTCCGCCCAGCTCAGCTGGGATCTAGGACGCCGGGCGGCCAGAGGACCCATAACCTCTGTCCACAGGGTATTTGGGGGGCAAGTTTCAGGATGAGGCAGGAGGAGTAGAGCGAGTGGGTTATAATTTAGGAGAGGAAACACGACTGAGCGGGGTTTGCATCTCCCGCTGCAGGAATGGGTGCCAAGTCCCAGGGGGCTCCAGCCAGGAGGCCTGTGGGGCTCAGGGGACTCTGAAACCCTGGCCGCCCTGCACCCAGTCAGCCAGCAGGGCGACCCCCCTCCGTGGCTCTGCTGTGTCATTGACGGCAATGACGTAAATGGGGAGTTAGGGGAGAGATGCACGGGGCCCGTTAGCCCCCCTCGGGGTCTGGAGAGCCTCTCACTATGCTGCAGACCTGTCATTGCTTCCACTGACCTGGCTGACGTCGGTGTGGACCATAAGCCGCGGCGCTGCACCCACGCTGTCTTGCTTGCCGCGCTCGCCGTCGTCACGGTGGAGGAGGGCGGGCTGGGGTGAGGCACAGCTCTGTCCTGCCAGGATCCCAGGCGTTCTGGCCGGTTGGCTGCCAACACTCCTCTCCTTGCTCCTACCTCGCCTGGGAGGGCTGGGCCTGCTGCACAGGTAAGGAGAAAAGAGCCGGTGTCAAGACAGCATGACCCGATCTCCCAAGCCGATGTGACCTGCAGGGCCGCCCCCGACCCTGTCCATCAGGCTGGGTCCTGCTGCAACACTGAGTGACCTTCGGATCCCGGCGGCTTCACTGCGGCTTCCTGCAAACCAGCCCCCCTCCCCCCACACACCCCACGCAAGACAGGAACCCTTCTCCCCGTGGTCCCGCAGCGCCCCCGGCTGGCAGAGCAGCCACCACCGGGACTGGCCAGCCCCCGTGCCCGAGGGAGGTGGGAGCCCGGGGGTGTCCCGCCTGGAATGACACACGTCACTTTGGCCCACATGGTGGTAGCCAGAGCGAGTCATGCGACCCAAGCACAAGGGGGTAGAAGTGCCACCCCACTGTCCACGTGCCACAGGATGGAGGGGACCGGAGCGTGGTGTGAAGAGCACTGATGACGGATGCATTCCCCGCGTGTGAGCACAGGGGTTAGTGGGCGTCCTGGGGGTGGGGGGGTGGGGCGAGCACCAGGCAGGAGCCAGCAGCGCCCACGCTTGCATCCTCTGAGACGGGGACAAGCCCCTGACCATCTCCGGGCACCCCAGCCCCTCCTCTGTAAATGGCAGGAATGGGGTTTTGTTCCTTGTTTCTCTCTTCTGTGTTCACGTTTGGATGAGGACTGGTGGATAAGACCCATGGAACTTAAAAAAAATTAAAGATACATTTACTCTTAGCTTCAGGATGATTCCAGCCTTCTTTAGGCCATTAAAATGATCACCGCTGAGAACAGAGAGGACAACACACCTACAGGCACCAGGGTTCAGGGTCAAGTTTATCAACTGTCTCACTAATTCCATACTTTTTCTGCATCTACTAAGATTATTACGGTTTTTCTTGCTTAACCCGTTAATGTGGTAAATGAAATTCACTGCACTTTTGGTGAACAAAAAAATGACATTTTAAAAAGCCTCACATGCCCATTATTACCAATGGCTTCTAGGCCTTTCTGGCTGAGTGACTTTGGATAAATTACTTAACCTCTCTGGGCCTCAGGCTGGCCTCTCCCTACTTTGGGGGGCTGGTGGGCTGGATGGCTGACTTCGAAAGGGCTCTGCCACTTTGGTGGTGGGGATGATGGGAACGCGGACAAGAAAAATGCCTTTCCGTGACTGTGCCTTTGTGCTGTCGGCCAACCCAAGACTTTGCACTTGTCGGTGTCTGCTGTTTGCCAGACCCCGGGCGGGACCTGTGAGCGTTTCCTCATATAATTCTTGCACCAACATTATGAGACAGGCACTGTGATCTTCACTCGACAAATGGGAAAGGTAGGACACAGAGAGTTTAAGCTGCTGATCATGGCCACATGGGCAGTGTGACAAGCAGGGGGAGGCGAGGTGGGGCATAGACCCACGCCGCCCACTGCAGCGGCCACTAGCCATGTGTGGCCCCCCAGCACCGGGACTGTGACTCCCCCACACTGAGACGTGCTGTTAGTGTAAAAATAAAGTCTGGATTTTGAAGAGCTGGTACCAAAAAAAAAAGTAAAATTTCTCATTGGTAATTTGTTACAATTGTGTTTCATGTTAAGAGTAATATTTCGTATAGATTGGGTTAAATACAGTGCAGCACGGATGCAAATCCACCTGTTTCTTTTCACTTTTTCTAATGTGACCAGCGGAGAATGTCAAACTACATATGTTGCCCAGACTTTATTTCTGTTGTGCAGGCGAGGAGTCGGCGGGTCCCAGCATGTGGGCTGAACGGGGCCCAGCACCTGTTTCTGTTTTGTTTTGTTGGTAAAGTTTTATTGGTACACAGCCCGTCCACTCATGGACATGTTGTCCATGGCTATTTTCACACTACGGCAGCCGAGCTCAGACAGAGACCGTATCACCCACAAAACCCCCAATATTCCCTAACCGTCCTTTTACAGGAAAAGTGTGTTGACCTCTGCTCCAGGTAAAAGTCTTGGAGACTGGTTCTCGGAGCCTTAAACCCCCCCTCCCCCGTAGACAGATTATAGGCGATTTTGCATTTTCTTTTCTTTTCTTTCTTTTTTTAATATTTGTATTTTCTAAAGTTCCAGAAATGAAAACGTCACTTTTGATAATGAAGGAGAAAGAGCATCCATGCTTTCTTATTGCAGAATAATAAGTTATGAGACGGGGAACCAAAGGTGTGGTTGGGGCTGACCCTGAAAATGAGTCATTTCTGTGTGGCTCCTGAGCTTGCTCCCCAGGAAGCCCTGGGAGGACCCCAGGAAGCCTCTGGCTTGGGCAGCAATCCAAACACGCTCTCCTTTCGGAGGGGCTGTTTATGGAGGGACGAGGAGGGGGTGCAGGGGCTAAGGAAGCCAGTCAGCCAAGGGCCGACCCCAGGAGGCTGGGCCGTGCAGCGTGGGGGGCTCGGGAAGCCAGGCCCATCTGGTTTGCGTTAGGTTTATAAGGTTGATAGCAAATAAGGGTATTAGAGCTAATTTACTTATTTAGAGAAAGACGACTCAATCGCAGAAACTGATTGGGATGGAGCAGTCCCCTTCCCCCCGCCTGCAGAGATGCCCCACGGGAGGAGGAGCTGCCATGCCAAGGCCCTTGTGCAAAGCTTGGTATTTTTTAAAAAATAGCCGTGCAATCCTGTGTGGCCTTGGGGCTGGTCCGTGGACCTTGCCAACCCCCTCCCCCTGCCCCCCTGGCCTGGGCACACTTCCCTGAGGAGGATCGTGGCCCGCTTGGGTTTGGGGTGCACAGCAGTCCATGTAGTTTACAGGGTGACAATGGAGAAGCACAGCAGCATCTCTCAGGGCCCAGAGCCCCTCACCCAGCAACCTCAGTCCCCTGGACCCCCGGGGTCCACAAAAAAAAATCACAGGAAGCCCAGTGACCCCCAGCCACACACTGTGATTTTGGGTGCCCGCAGCAGCCGCAGGTTCCCAGGGTGCTGCCCAAAGACCCCGTCCGTTTCCCCCAAGCCAGGAATGACGTCCCGGGGACCTCCTGCTTAGGCTCCCCCCTCGGACCTGGGGCTCTGGCTCCTGGAGCTCGGGCTCTACTCGGAGGCTGGGCTCCCTTTGGCCTGGTTTCCTATAGAGTACCCGGGCTTCAGAATCAAAGTCCTTCCGTCCTTCCTCCCGTCGTTTGTTCGTTC
Source organism: Potos flavus (assembly GCA_028534135.1). Classification (NCBI taxonomy): domain Eukaryota; kingdom Metazoa; phylum Chordata; class Mammalia; order Carnivora; family Procyonidae; genus Potos; species Potos flavus. The sequence goes on along the minus strand of CM052888.1, from coordinate 2,374,691 downwards.
ATTCCTTCCTTCCTCCCCCTCTGCTTCTGCCCTCCCTTCCTCCCTCCGTCCCTCCCTCCTGCCTCTTTCATTACATTTGCTATCATCAGGGTTTCGATATGACTGGTTTATTCACCTTATTCTTGGAGCGAACAGCATATTCTAGATCTACAAGATTGCACTCCCTCTTCAGACTTCAAAGCTGTGACCTCAGCAGTCCCCACAAGAGCCAGTAGATCCCGTTAGATCCACTTTACGACTCCTGTGTCACTCATGAGAGAAAGGGGTCATTCAGTAAGTCATTATACATGTCAGCCTCCAAGCTCTACCCTTGGAGCTCAAGTTATAGCCAGGAACAATTATAACTGATACACATCACCCTCCCAAATAAATAAATAAATAGAAAGGGAAATGGACATCTTAAGGAGCAAGAGGTAATGGGAACAGAAATCTAACATCTGGAAAGGTCTATGGCACTGGCTTTCAGCTCCAGCTGCACATTCGGGTGCTTGAGGAGGTTTCAAAGCAATCTCCATGTTGAGCCCACCCCAAACCAGCTGGGTCGAAATCTCAGGGGTGGGAATGGGCACGAGGGTCAGGTCGGATGTAGTTACCGTCGAGAACCTCTGGCTTCTAATCAACCCCAGGGACAAATTCTGGGTTTTTATTTGCTCTGGTCATTCTCAAAGTGGGGTCCTGGGGCGGCAGCATCCACATCCCCCAGGAACTGGTTAGAAATGCAGGTTCTCAGGCCCCCGGACCTGCGGAGTCGGGAAGGGGGTGCACCTGGGCGATTCTCCTTCCAGCCCGAGAGCTCTGCCCTAGTCCACGAAACAGGTCCACTTGCTCTCGGCTCTGGGGGTCCCCAACTCACCCCTGGGGCCCTCCCCCCGCTCTGGGGACATCTAGGTCTCATCCCCTACGCCCGCTCAGCACACCGGGGCAGCTTCCGAGAAGCGGCGCACGGCTTGGCCGGGCTGGGCGGGAGGAGAGCGGCGATCAGAGCGC
>CM052888.1:2325281-2373204 GCA_028534135.1 Potos flavus | reverse complement strand
AAAAAAAAAAAAATTTCCATAAAAATGGTTGCAACAAAAAAAGTTTTGTTGATTAAAGCGGCACAAGTAATGTGGGGACCTGATTAAGTGGGTCTCGGAGCGCAGCACGGTCACGGACGGTTTTGTTGCCCGGGAAACCGACCACCAGGCTTGGTGGCCCATGTTACACCCTGTTCCTAAGTCAGACGCTGGCCCTGGCATGTGTTTTCTGATAGAAAACAACACGAGGCATCCTCCTTGGTCGGGTTGGAAGCTGCTCATGTGCTTATTAGCTCTTGTCTCTGCCCCCTCCCCTTCCACCCGCTTCCGAGGGCGGCGCTGTCCTTCTGATTGGCACTGATCAGAAACGAAGGTGCGTCTGGCGTGACCGTGACCGTGACCGTGACCGTGTCCACCCCAGCGAGGCCCTCACCACAGCAGCAAATGCCAGCCGGGCCTCTTCTCTAATGTTAAACGCAGAGTGTCAAGGTAGCATGGCTTTTTGGCTGAAGGTCATGCACCAGATTTTAGCGAGGGGAAAGAACAAAAACACTACCCATCCAGCAGCATCAAATTGGGAATTTCCTCTGTGTATTTAAAAACATAATTCTGAGGTCATGACCCTCTTGGGGGTTCATATTTTTCTTTGCCAGCCCCATATGTGTAATTAAAGCCCGCATTTGCAAGGAGGACGGGAGACCCTAGGGCCACTTTCTCACACGCTTGAACCAGCTTCCTCCTTCCCGGACCCCTCCACCTCTTCCCCTTCCTTCCGTCCCCCTCTTCTCTACCACCTCCTCCTCCACTTAGATTTGGAGAGCTGGGGGCCCGGCTCAGGGTTTCTTCTGGTGACTAAACGGAGGTGACAAAAGCTGGCACTGGTTGGGTCCGCGATGCCTGGTACGTGGAAGGCTCGCTGCTCCTGCAGGGGCTGGATGCTCTATTATCTGCTTTTTGCAAAGAAGACAAAGGAGACTCATCAGATCAGGAAGTCACGCAGCTCGGAGGTGACCGTGGACCCCAGAACTGGCACTTGTGGGGCATCAGGGGGAGGCGAGGTGAGCACATTCCCACCCGGTGTCCTTCAGAGCTGGTGGTGTCCTTAGCTTCCCAGCTGACCACCTCCCGTGACAGGTGACCAGGCTGGGGTCTGCCAGGCCTGCCCAGGACCAACAGGCGGCAGAGTGGGGGCCACGCTGGGTTCCCTGATGCCGTCTGCATCTTTGCTCCTCAGCCAGGCCTCCTCGGCCACCTTCTCCAGCCCCCTGTCTCTCTCTGCTCTCCCAGGCCCGGCCGTCAGCTTTCTCCTCTTCTCCGTCAGAGCTGCTGGAGTGGACAAGCTTGCGCTGAGGCCCCGGGGGAGGCCGCTCGCCATCGACACGTCGTCCAGGCACAGCCCACCATGTGTTCCCGGTCTCTAACCCCTCTTCTGCAAGACGAGGCTGGGTGGGACAGGCTGGAGACAATCCTCAGGGCCTCACAGGGAGAAGGAGAGGAGGAGCTTTCTGCCAACAGTGGCAGATCCTCCCAGGCCAGGAGCCCGGAACCACCAACCGGTGATGTCTCTGGATGGGCGAGCTGAGGACACACGGGAGCCCTGCGGGTCCTCGGTCTTCTGTGTCTTGCACATCTGCACGCGTCCCCTTCACCTCTTCTCCACTCCGTGGACCACCTGAGGTTTCAGGCCCTGTCTGAACTGATCCAACCTAGCGTCATGTTTCCAGAAGTTTCTCCAATCTCCATTCTACCACGTTGTCATGCGTCTGCCTGCACGTCTGTTCCCCTCCCTTCTCCCGCCTGGCGTGGGCCCTCGGAAGCTGCTCTCTTCCCTCTCCATCAATAGCAACCCTGCTTCTGTGGACAGAGGCAGGCGAGAAGTCAGCATGAGGGGAGAGGTTGAGGTGTGGAGGGTCCGCAGGGCTCCCCAGGCTGCCTGTGGCCCTCGCTGCCCTGTGCCTCGTGCACTGTCACTGTGGGCAGGCCAGGAGTTCCCAGACGCCCACTTTCTAGGGCTGCTTAGGATTAGATCAGGGGAAACAAGGAAGGGTCTAGAAACTGCCCCGTACACAGTATACAAACCCACGTCCACACAAACATGTGCACACAGACGTTCGCGGCATTACCCACAGCAGCCCGAAGATGGAAACCCACGTGTCCGTCAGCTTGTGAGTGAGTAACACGTGGTCTATACACACGGAGGACTATTACTGAGCCACGAAGAGGAACGAGATTCTGACACTTGCCAGCCGCAGGTGAACCTGGGAAACATCGGCCGAGAGACACAAGGCAGCCGTGGACGCCAACGGACATGTCTCCCATCCACAGAAAAGTCCAGAATAGGTATGTGTGTAGAGACAGGAAGGAGGCTAGCGGCTGCCAGGGGCCGGGAGGGCAGCAATGGGGATTCGTTGCTAGTGGGGACAGGTTTCCTTCTGGGGTGATGGGAATGTTCTAGAATCAGATACTGGTGACAGTTACACAACACTGTGAATGCACTAAATGCCCCTGAATTGTTCACTTGGAAACGGTTCATTTTCAGTGACGAGCATTTTACCTCAATGACACAATATGGCTCCGGGTCACCCCTCAGGCTCACGCCGTCTCCACCGCCCATCTGGCCCCCAGAGTCCCCACTGCCGCCCGAGATGCCAGCCCTCCACTGCCTTTACGGTCAGACTCACCTTCCCAACAAACCGTCCAAGAGCCACGTGGTCTCCCCACCGCACGGATCCTCACTCTGCACCTGCGCGTAGGACACCACTGTCCGCAGGTCACCCAGGACCCCGCGTCCTCCCGACCTGGGCTGAGCCCCCCTCGATTCTGCTTCAAGTGGTGCAAGGTGGGGCCCCGGCACCGAGCGTCCGGAGAGCGCCCCGGTGCTGGAGCACGCCCAGGGCGGAGAGCCCCGCTCTGGAACCCGTGAGCGCCCGTGAGGACGTCGGATGCGACTGGGCCATTATTCACCCATCTACAAAGTGAAACTCCAATTTTCCTTCAAATAGAAAACACTTTAAACAGCAGCATTTCAGTTAAAATCGTATCTTTCTGTAAGCAGAGCCACCGCACATCTTCGCCGAGACTCCCGCCGTGTGCTTCCGGCAGCGGGCACTGTTCTCGCCGGCAGCACCGAGACTCAGGCAGCAGCCCGCCGAGCAGGGTCACCGGGGGTGCGGGGGCAAGTGAGGCAGGGGGCCCGAGGCCACGGGGCTGCCAGGGCAGGGCTGGGCGGCGACCCAGGTGCATGGCTCCAGGCGCACGCAGGTGACCGGCCGCGGCCAGCCCGCAGGGCCCCGTTCGCCTCGCCTAAGCAGCGGGAGAAGCTCCTCTGCCTCCCCGACGCCCGTTACCAGGGACCTGCACCTGTGGACACAAAGGGGTGCTCTCTACGCAGCCGCGAAATCCCTGGCCTGCCACGCCCCCAGGAGCAGACCCCTCCGCCTCGGGGAAATTCCGGGACAGAGAAAGAGCACTTGCTCTGGCGTCCACTTTATGTTTAAATCCCAGCTGTGGGACGTCGGCAAAGAGTTGTCGCCTCCTGAGCCCCACAGTGTCAGCATCTGTAAGTGGGGATGCTGCCCACTGCACGGACAGGTGGAGATGGGGGGCAGGGTGTAGGGGCAGGGCGGTGAAAGAAGAGACATGACCGCTCTCAGCACGTGGGGCGGGGGGCTCTGGGGGGTGGGGGTGGGGCTCCCAGCAGAGTCCTGGTCTCACCTGTGGGCCTGGACCCAAGAAGAGTGGGACCTGGCTGTCCTGAGGACAGCCCCGGTCACAGAGCGGCTGGCAGGGTGGGTTAGGGTGGGGCCAAAGGAGAAGTAACAGAATTTCACGGAACTGTAACCTTCTTTCCTCTAAGTAACCTCCAAGGCAATAAACTTGGGCTGTAGACCAAGGGTTCTTGGTGTGGTCTGACGAGCAGACACCTTCTCAGGCCAGTCTGGGCAGGTCCCACACGGCCCCCAGGCCCCGGCTGGAGTCTGTGTCTGTCCCGTGACTGCGCTGGCCATGCTGGCAGCCATTGGCCCCCCCAGACCAACACGACGCACCTTAAAGGGGTTTGGCGCATTACAATTAAAACACAAACTACTTCTCTTCTCCCTGACAAATGCACCATTGAGAAGATGGGGGTGGGGCTGTGGAGCCACCGACTGGACCGGAAGGAGGTGTTTCCACCCTCCCCGACGGCTCCCGTCACACGGCCCCCTACAGCGGCTGTCCTGCCCGCGAGCGCTCCCGTCGCCAGCCTTCCCCCCCTTTCCGTCTGGGAGCAGGTGACATCTGTGATGCACGGGCCGCAGCCCCTCACGCATCGTGGGCACTGGCGTTTGTCAGTATTGTGATCCACGCATCGTGGGCACTGGCGTTTGTCAGTATTGTGATCCTACAAGTTCGTAAAAGCCTTTAAAACAAACGCATACGTCAGAGAAGGACCTGACAGAAAAGCAGGCGAGGGCACGCACGGGCAGTGCGCAGAGGACAAAATCAGACATTACTACGCCGCTGAAAGGCGCGCGATCTCCCGGGCAGATGGGAGAGTGGTAAGGGAGTCACTGGTCACTCATCAGGCTCAGACTGTCCCTCAGAGCACTCTCGCGACACGCAATTCGGCCAGAGCTGGTAACCCTGCAGACAGGCAGCCCCTGGACATGCTTCCCGCTCCTGGGGAAATGCCAGCAGATGCGTGCTCCCTGAGTGTGAGGGTGCGGCGGACAACGTCCACGGCCACGGTCTGCCTGTCGGAACCGCCGGCCACCTGTGCCCCCGGACAGCTCCTCACCCTGCCCGCCTCCGGGAACTCCCAGCGGCTTATCCGCAGAAGACTTCGCATGCGTATCCACAAACCCCCAAACAGACTTCGGAGTAAAATGGAGACGTTCCAAAAGGAAATGTCAACCAGACGCTCTTAACTCCTTTTTAAAAATACAAAATAAAGCTCTACGTTGTTCTTGGATGCCCGTGAAAGGAACGGTGAGGTGCTGAAAAACAAAAGAGCTTCTGGGAACGACAGTGGGACTTTGGGGGGGGGGGGCGCGGAATCCGAAGCTGCTGGGGGCAGATTGTGGGATTCAGTGCCCACAGCACGTGGGGACTTGTGCCTGGCACTCAGGCCCACGAAGAGAACGCTCCCTCATCTTTCCCCCGTGGGCGGTGCTGCAGCACGTGTCTTCGGGCTGGATGGAAGCTGCTCCATGGCCCGGGCTGGGCTTTTGTGCCCAAACCGGTGCTGGGGCGGCCCCTCCTCGCTCAGACCTCGCCGAGCCCTGGCGGTCAAGGTGGGCGCGGGTGGCCCGGCGGGCGGCCACCAACCTGGAAAGGGGCCGTGTTCTCCCAGAAATGGTCTCCAATGGAGCGTAAATAGCCAAATATTAGCCTGCCACATAACAGGGGATGAGAAAATGTCGGTCTGTTTCTTGTATTTGATGCAGAAAAACTATTTAAATCTATGAAACTTGAAAAAAAAAGCCCGTGTGTGTTAGCGGGGAGGGAGGGCGCATGTGTCTGACGGCCAGACTTCTGTGCGTTGCCTTATTGTGGCTGCTTGAATTCTTTCCAAATGGGCCTTTCTTTCCTTTTCCCCCATCCCGCCTCACCCCCCCACCCCTCCCACGGAAAAGGGCCCCCTTTTCATATTTTACATGTTGTGATTTCACTGAGCCCTTCCAATTGGTCGTCAACAGTTCATTTGTGCCAGGACCTTCTGTAAACTCTGCACGCGGGTCTCCCGGCCTGACCACCCACCGAAACAGGCTGTCTAAACAGCGTGCGTCTGGGCCTCAGACACAGCAAGTGAGTTAAAGATGGATCCTGTCCAAGGGTTTTTTTTTTCCCTCCAAGCAGAGGTGGGGGTTGGGTGGGAGACCCTGGTAGCACCAGGCCCTACTCAGAGGCGGCCTTTTGAAGTTGGAGGGAAATGGCCCCTGCCTTTTGTCATTTCTCTCCATGGAAGTCCTTGAACTCAGAAGGATCTCTCTCACCTTCTTTAATTTGGGGAGTGGGAGCCGTCTCTGTGTCAGAGAAAAACATAGGGACTGGAGCTTCATTCAATCTCATCCCAAATACCGTAGGACCAGGCTATCCCCTCCACCCCAACTCCTGACTTTCCAGGTGATAACCTTCAGGATACACTTCTCTTTGGGTCCTGAGTGGTCCTTGGCCTGCGGCTGGCAGCATCAGAAGTCACCTGGGGACACTGAGGCAGCCCCAGCACATGTCAAGGCCCTGTGGCCAGTACCCACACGTGATCACATTTGACCTTCACAGCAGCCGTAGGAGTTAGGCACTGTTAGTGCCTATTTTATAAAGGAGGAGAAGGGAAGAGAAGCAACGATGCTCATGTAGTTCGATGTGACTCATGCATGGAGGAGGAATTAGGGTCCAGGTGTTTCTGAGTCGGGGACCGTGTTCTGTACTTGTCACTAAGTTCTCCTGACCGACCCTGTTCTCCAGTCTGCTGGAAGAACAGGGAAAGTGGTTCATGAACATTTCCAATGTGATTGCCGTGCGTGTGTGTCTGTGAGAACACCTTTTTGAGGTATCATTCACATACCGTATGATTCGTTCATTAAAAGTGTACAATTCAGTGGTTTTTAGTATATTCGCAGAATTCTGCAGTCATCGCCACGACTCGTTTTAGTATATTTCTAGCGCCCAAAAAAGAAGCCCCGTGCCCATGCACAGTCACCCTCCCTTCTTCCCCTCCCTCCGTCCCCCGCGTCACCACGAATCTGCTTTCTGTCTCCATGTGTTTGCCTGGTCTGAGCATTCCCTGTACACGGAACCCTATGACACATGGCCTGTGGAACTAGCTTCCGGACTCAGCGTATAGTGTTTTCAAAGTTCGTGTACCCTGTAGCAAGTATCCGTACTTCATTCCTTTTTACGGCTGAGTGGTAGTCCACGGTGTGGACGTGGGGCATTCAGTGTGTCTGCCCATCGGTTGGCGGACAATTGGGCCGTTTTCACTCTGGGCTACAAATATAAGCCATAAGAGGCATAAATAACGCTGCTGTGAACATCTGTGGACAAGTTCTTGTGCGAACACGTGTTTTCATTTCTCTTGGGTAGATATATTGAGGGTAGGATTGCTGAGTCAGATGGGAACGTGATGTTTCACCGTTCGAAGAGCTTCCGGATCGTTCTCCAGAGTGGCCGCCTCGCTTTGCATTCTCGCCAACAGTGTGTGGGGGTTCGGACTTCTCCCCCTCTTCTCCAACACCTGTTACTATCTGTCTTTTGGACTCTGGCCGTTCTAGTGGGGATCCCGTGTTAGTGCCTTTACTGTGATTTGGTTGGCAGTTTCCCTAACGACCGATGATGTGGAACGTCTTCTCATGCGCTGATTGGCCATTCATGTATCTTCCTTGCAGAGAGGTTTCTTCAGATCATTTGGCCATTTTTTTGTTTTGTTTTGCTTTTTTTTGGAGGTTATTTTTAAATTTTACTTCAATTCAATTAGTTAACATATAGTGTATTGTTAGATTCAGAGGTATTCAGTGATTGCATATAACACCCAGTGCTCGTTACATTACGTGCCCTCCTTATGCCCATCCCCTGGTTACCCCCTCCCCCCAGCCACCTCCCCTCCTGTAACCCTCAGTTGGCTTCCTGTAGTCAAGAGTTGGGCTGTTTGTGACTTTCCATTGCTGTCATCCCCTCTGTGTGATGGTGTGGGAAGCAGCCAGCTCCTTAAAGAGAGGTTTAGTTTCTGTTAATCGACGGGATGCTTCTTGATGTCAGATCTGGGCCACAAAATCTGTCCTAAGGTCTGGTCGCAGCCCAGTTTGTGGGCTTTTCTCACCTGCTTCTGAAACTAAAGTTTCCTGACTTTGAAAGTTCCTGACATGTTGGAATTGATTTCCACAGGACAGATGGGGGGTGGGAAGCAGAGCTTGGAAGAATTACCAGCAGGCTGGCGGTGGGGGAGGGGGGCTCAGGGTGAAGGTCCCCGGGGTCAGCGCTGGTGTGGGGGAAGACACCGCTCTGCCGGTGCTCTAGGCAGCCCACTCAGCGGGCTCATCTGGCTGAGCAGCGAGCACGACGTGGGTTGCAGGCAGTGAACGCTGAGTACCTAAGGCTTGGGCAGTAAGGCTTCAGATCCCCCCATGAGGAACTGGAAATAAAAAGATCTGGTCCTTCCCCAAAGATACTCTGGGAACGTCGGATGGCATGGGCAGGTCACATTGCTGTAAACATGTCTAAGCAGACCAGCGCTGGTGCCCTAGACGCCGACCGTGTCACCTCTGTCTAGAGAAGTCAGGAGGACAGCACTAAGTTGGATTGTGCCCTCCATAAAGATGTGTTCCTCTCCTAACCCCCGGTACCAGTGTGTCCCTTCGTGTGGACATAGGGTGTTAGCAGATGTAGTTCAGTTAAGGTGAGGTCATACCGGACCGGGGTGTGTCCTGACCCCGTGACTGGCCCCCTCACGAGAAGAGGGAAATCGGGTGCAGATAGAGGCAGAGAGGCGTGCATCTGCAAGCCAGGGCACCAAGAGTGGCCGGCGACACCAGAGGCTGGGAGAGGCAGGAAGGAGGGAGCACGGCCCTGTTCACCCCTGGACCGCAGACTGGTGGCTCCCAGACTGCGGGAGAACACATTTCTATCCTTTCGAGAGCCTTCTCTCCCCAGCCCCCTTCCCTCCCAGTTTGGGGTCTTTCCTGTTGAAGCCTTGGGAAAACAGTGCCTCAAACTCCGGTCTCACGGACTCCCAGGTCCTCCCTCTCCCTCAGCTGTGAGGCCCCTGGGGGCAGTTAGGACAGACGGCTTGGGGAACGGGTGGGCTTTCCACATCCCTCGGGTTCCTTTTTGAAGGTTTCACATGGGCCCCGCTCTTAGATCATTCTCCTTTAGCCTTGAGCTCTGTGGGTTCAAAGCCAAAACCATAAGCAGTTTAATCATGGTCTGTCCTGGAATTACCCTCACCAGCCAAGCCAGGGTCGTGCTGGTCGTCCAGCCCGCTAACCCTTTGTTCTTACTGAAAGCCTCTTCTTAAATGCGGTCAGAGGAGGATCTAGCCTTGTCCCAGGAGACATGACGGTTGCCTTCCCTGCTCCCTGGGCACCGGCCACGTGAGGCTGGAATTCTTGACAAAGTCCTTGTGGCATCCCTTTGCAGAATTATGTTTTCCGACTCGGGCACTCCCCACCCTCTAATTGCACACATCTGCAGGGCCTCTGTGAGCAGGGGCAGCGTGGGGTCGGGCAGCGGGGAGCCCGAGTTCTCCACGGCTCTGGGATTAAGGGTGAGAGCACCCGCGCATGCTCAGAGAGCACTGAGAGCAGGTGGCGCTTTACATGAGGCTGAGGTGCGCCCGAGGTCAGAGGTCAGAGCTGATAGACCTTCCAGAGTCATGGCCAAAAGGAAGGAGGAGAAGCCTGGTGCTCGTGAGGCTGGAGCCAGGCTGGCTACATCCGTCCCAAGTTAGGTGCCTTTGGGCGAGGTACACAACCTCTCTTGGCCTTACTTTCTCCATCTTAACTTTCACTGTAATGCCTGTGGCCCAGAATTAGCGAGAAGGTCAATGACATCATGCCTAGGAGCAGTGTACGTGGGGTCTGGCTCATGTCAATCCCTAGCAGCGGTTAGTGGCCAGCACCCCGTCCACCCCCAGCTCTGCTGCGCGGCTCCCGGGTACCCTGAGCACCTTCCCCCTCGGCCCTCTGCACCCCTTCTCACGTCCCCCTGACAGCTTTCTCCAGCACTTGGGGAACTATGTCGGCACACATGAAGGGCAGCCCAGAAATGCCACAATGTAGTCTGTCCAGGAGGAACCCTTGATTGGCGAGGGGTGGGATCTGGCGGGTAATTGCCCCAGACTGCCCATCCTTCCATAGGGCAACTCTGAAGTGCATTGAGCCCGGTTCATCAGAGGATGTACTTTTATTGTCTCGTCCCCCTTCCCTGACTTACTTCCCCACCAGCTGATTTATGCTTCCTGGGGTCCCTCCCAAACAATCTCAATCCTTGTCTCAGGCTCTGCCTTCAGAGGGACCCACTGGAAGCAGCGAATCAAACGTTGGTGAGAAATGACAGTCCCAAGAATTCAAAGAGTAAAGGACAACATTTTAAAAACAAACTAATGGCAACAAAGAAAACACAAATTCATGGACTCAGAGGTTGGCCCACGTTTCAGGGGAGCGAGACTCAGAAGAGGTGATGAGGTTGCCTTGTCACTGCCTTTCTTCCTGCTGAGAGCTGCTCCCTCTTTCTTTTTTCTTTTTTTTCCCAAAGACTTTATTTATTTGACACAGAGAGAGAGAGAGATCACAAGTAGGCAGAGAGGCAGGCAGAGAGAGAGGGGGAAGCAGGCTCCTCGCCGAGCAGAGAGCCCGATGCGGGGCTCGATCCCAGGACCCTGAGATCATGACCTGAGCCAAAGGCAGAGGCTTTAACCCACTGAGCCACCCAGGTGCCCCTGCTCCCTGTTTCTGGAGAAGGAAGGAACCTCTCCAAACACGGTTAGGCTGAGCCGAGCTTGCAGACATAAATGTCGGAGAAAATCTCTGACATCGACCCTTGGGAGATGGTCTTGAGGGGTCCTAGGGCTCATTTCTTTATTTGACAAGATCCTTTGGAAACTGCATCCTGCCTTTTGATTTTTTTTTTCCCTGTGCTAACTAAACATCCCTCAGTGGGATAATATTTCATGTCTTTGAGCCCATTTTACTCCTAGTCATATATGCCTTTGTTTGACTTTCTAATATGTATTAACTAATTATAATTTAACAAAATAGTTTTCTCATGTAAAGGAGACCTTTCCCAAATGTGCTTTGGGTGGGAAAATAGTGAAAGACGGCTTTTACGTTGAAGGCAAGTACTGGAACCCCCGATTCAATCCGACATCCCTGTTTTACAGAAGAGGAAAACTGAGGCCCAGAGTGGCTAAGCGGTTTGCTTTACGTTACACATCCAGACAACAGAATGAATATGCAAACATATTTCGGAATGAGTCGTCAAGGAAAGGAGGCTGAACGACAGCATGTAAGAATGAGCATTTCTTTCTTGCTCATGCATCTCTGAGGCTGGCTGAGATTGGACTAGGTTGGGCTGATTGGACTAGGGCGGGCTCAGCTGTGCCAGGCTCTGGCCAGAACATGTTCTACTCATGGTCAAAGACAGGACTGCAGGAAGGAAAACCCAACTGTGTGGGCACGTATCATGCCTTTGCTAGCGTAACGTCTGCTTCCTCTCTCGGCCGGAGCAAGCCATGTGGCCAAGATTAAAGTCAAGCTCTCATGGAGGCTGGGGCTCAGGAGGGAATGAATGTGTGACGAACAATGATCTGATCTACCATGGGGGATGACACGTGAGGCACACTTTGCTGGCATAGATCACTGCAGGGTGGCATGCCTTTCTATCCAAAGCTTAACCATGGCTTCCTAATCTAGTTTGGCTTCCTCCTTCACCAGCTTCCTGCAGCCATGTGGCTCCCTCTCCTGATGAGAAGTCTGCAAGGATCCTCATGTTTAGTTCCTCTGAACTCAATGTGTCTTCTTCCCTCTGGATTTCCAATTTTATACTTTATCGCTGGTTTTCAGCAATTTCATCACAGCGTGCCTTGGTGTGGTTTTCTTTGTGTTTATCCTACTTGAGTTCCATTAATCTTCTTGGATGAGTGGGTTGATAGTTTTCATCAAATTTGGAAAAATTTCGGCCATTACTTCTTCAAAAAATTTCTCTCGCTTTCCATCTCCTTCTGGGACTTCAATTACATGCATATCATTCTGTTCCGTGTTGTCCCATTGAACTGTTTTGGTTTATACGGTCGGCCCTGCTATGCCCACGGGTTCGCCGATCTCTTCTCCTGCAACAGGCAGTGTCTATGAAGCCCACCCAGTGGAAATCTCATCTTACAAATAGTGTTCTCCGCTCTAAGCTTCCTATTCGGTTCTTTCTCATGCCTTCCAATTCTTTCTCCATTATGTTCACGCTTTTCTTTAAATCCTTTAGCATATTGATGAAAGCAGCTTCAAGTCCTTCCATGCTAATGCTAACATTGCTGTCACTCTTTGGCTCTGTTTCTTTTGACTGATTTTTATTCCAGTTAGAGGTCACATTTTAACTGCTTTTCACATGTCTAGTAATTTTTGATTGGATGCCAAACATTACAAATGCTTGTTATTGAGTTGTTGGATTTGGTTGTCTTCCTTTAAAGAGGGTTGAAATTTATTTTGGCAGGAGGTTAAGTTACTTGAAAGTCAGCTTGATCCTTTTGAGGCTTGTTTTTAATCTTCGTTAGGGAAGGTCTAGAGTAGCTTTGCCTCTAGGGTCCCTTTAGCCCTACTGCTAAGGCATAGCCCTTCTGGAATCTCTGCTGAGTATTGTGGTTTACCTACGGCTCCAGAGGGCAGCCTAGAGTTAAGAGAATTGGATTCTGATTTGGGCCAGCCTGCAGACTTGCTCTGTTATGTTACCCAAATGACCTAAATCTCTTAGTCTTACTTTCTCACGGGCCAGGTGTAGAAGTTGGTCTCGACTAGTGGTTTTCGCGCTGGTTTATTCGGTACTTGGGGTTCATGGAGGTACATGAGCAAACGCTATGCTGGGGAGAGGGGAGATAGAAGTCCCAACCAGAACTCCTTACCCGATTTCTATCAAAACGGCTTCATATTTATCTGCTTCACATACTGAAGTTCTACGTAAGGCTTCACAGGAAGAACTGTTGTTCAATGAAAAATCTGGGAAACCACTATATAAATACGTATGGGGTTACATGTCAACTCTACGCGACATCGGCAAAATCAGTGTGTGGGTCTGTATGACTTTGAGGATGCAGACAGCCCTTTGGAGCTTTTTAGTATCAAAAAAGTGTGAGGGTAAGTTCTTCTATGAGGTAAACTGATCCTCTAATAAAAGAAATGTTACGTCCTTTGAAAAATGTAAAATAATCCCACTGTAAAAACAAACGGCAGTGTAACACTATCCTATTTCCCTGGATAAATGAGTCTGAGTCATTTTTGTATCCATCCCTCGGGGATCCCTTGATTTGTAGTATCTTTATTGCTGACATTGGTTGGTTGTCTCTCAATTCTAGGTCAGGTTGTCTACTCTCAGAGAAGAAATTGCCTTAAGTCATGAATATTTTAGGAGATCTGGAGCTACTCCACACACATCTGTATAAGTATTCAGCCCAACCCAATATCCACGTAGTCGTTCGGTAAAAACTAGTCTCCACAGCTCTCTTTTACACTGAAGTCTTAATTTTTAGAGGGTAAAATATGTTTTGGCACAGACTTCTAGTGAAATTGGGTATAGCTTGGATATTCCCAGTGGAATTTGGTTACAGCCACTTTAAGGGTAACATTAGCCTTTGGGGTTGGAGTATTTGCAATGTAGCATATGAGAAATCTCTCCAAACAAAATATGTGTCTCTTGTAAGAAACCAGGAAGCTTTCATGGACATTCATTTGAATTGATAATGCATGAACAGAAACCAAAGCGTGGTTTGGAGAGAGGGCTCTCAGCCAAACAAACCAGGTTTCGTGTTTGATAAGCGAGGCAGTGGGGTGAGGGGTAAGAACGTGTAAGGCCACCTAGGTTTGGGTCTGTCTCCATTCCTCTCTACTTAAGTGGCCTTAGGTTCTCTGTGCCCATCCATACCCCTCACCCTCACTATTCAAGCAAATGCCAGTGTCTCAACTGCCTGCACTGTGTTTCTTTGCCCGAGGGCTCTGTCCAGCTCTCAGAGCCGGTTCTGCCCATGTGTGCAATAGCCATGTGGGAGCATCCCTCAGCCAATGATGATGGGAGCCAGTGAGTTGATGCACAACCCCCCAGGTCCCAGGACTCTCAGAACGGGAAGCTCTGGGATGCATGTTCTATGTTGCTCCATGGAACTCCCCAGAGGCATTACTCTGCAGGCGCCCCCGCCCCCCCGGGAGTAACTTTTTTGACAAGGGCCATGGCAGCCTCCTTCCCTTCCCTGCCTCATGTCCTCACTCCCCTACTGGTGTTTTCAGGATTGCCTCCCGGATCATATACTTGTGTGTGAATCCTTGCCTCAGGCTCTGCTTGAGACACTCAACCTGAACCAAGATAAAGTGACTCCACAGGAGTGAGTCACTGGCGCGTGACCAATTTCTTCCTCCTGTCTCTGAGTAGGTCCAGGAGCCTGGAGCGTGCCTAGCTTGTGGGTGGCAAGGACAGTCACCCCCGATGCAGGGCGGGAAGAGATGTGAAGACACAGTGGGGAAGCGCCTTGGTTTTACGCATCCGTGTCCCCACCAGCCAGCTCGCCCCGGATCCCCTGAAGGAGGTCATGTGTACACAGCTTAGACCACAGAGGTGGGAGCTCTGATGCAGAAAGGCCTGGCAGCGGGAGGGCAGGGGCAGGAGAGCTCAGAGCCGAATTCCAGCGTTCTGGCTCAGGTGGAAGGTGTGGGAGGGAGAGCGAGCTCTGTAAATGAACCATCGCTGACTCTGTCTCCTTCATCTGTCGCCCGAAACGGTGTTATTTCCTCCCTTGAAAATGTCTTCAAGCAATGCAGATAAAATGTGAGTGTTACTTATTATATTACATTCCTTCCCCACTATCATGCCAGCTCGAGCTACTGAGATTCCGTATCAATTAATGCAGCCTTTGCACCAGCCTCCCCCTCCTCCCCTGTCCACTCCCACGGACCAGAGCCCGGAGATGCTGCCAAAGCTCGGGCTGGGTCAGCCCGGAGGGAGCCGTGTTGCATACACTGGTATACAGCACTTAAAAATAAACCCGCCGCCGGCCAGGGAACGCCTCCTTGGCCCACAGGAGACGCGCTTAGGTTGAGTGGGCCCCTGGCTGCCCGGCCCGCCGCGCTCGGGCCTTCCCTGTCACGCCGGGAGGTTCAGCTGGAGACCCGAGGGACTCTGGGGGAGTGGAGAATCTTCTTAGAGGAGGCCCGGTCCTGCTCGGGGCCAGCGGATTAGAGGAATACGCAGAATTTCCAAATTTAGCATTCAGGAATTGCTTCTTATAAACAAGGGCTGCTTTCGCCGCGAGATGCGAAGTAGATAATGCCAAAAAAGTCCCCCTTTGCGACTGAATTCTGTGATTCTGCAGCCAACCTCCAAGTTGACTGTTGGTGCAAATGAAGGGCCGCTTCCTGCCGGTCCCTCTGCATGGGTGGTCGAGCTTAAAATGAAATATCCAGGCTGACAACTGCTTTTACAAAGGCCAGATTATAAACTGTAAACCTACTGTCAGCTGGGCAGAAGAGAAATCTAAATGCCTCTCTACCATTTAAAGGTGTGGTTTGGCCACGAGAGGAAAGCTCTGCTGGAGTGAGTGCGCCGAGCAGCCTTGCCTTTGTGCACTGTGCTCGGGCCGCAGGGAGCTCGGGCGCGGGCCTCTGTCAGCCAGGACGCAAACGGCCTTCCCAGGACCTTGGAGGATCTGGGTGTTGTTACAGGGACAAAGAGCTCTGGAACAAAGGAAGGCCAGACAAAATTTCTCGAGGGGACCAAGTCTAGGAGGCGTCCATATGTTGGGAGCATCCAGGTTCCTAGAGAGTTTCCAAGGGTGAATTACTTCAGGCGAGAAGCTGGACGCAAAATATAGATCGGGACGTTCGTGCGATGGGGGTCAGTTTGGGAGGGGACGTAACCTCGTGTTGCCCTTTGCTGTGTGTGTTTGTGGGAATCCAAAGCCTTGGCTTCTCGCTAAGGAGGCATCCTCTCCCCCAGATGTGAGGAAGGCTGGTGGGGGGGTTGCATGAGCTGATAGATTGAACAATAGTATGAGTTCACCATTCCCAGCTCTCCATTTGACGCAGAAGGCAGCAGCGTCCGGGAAAGGCTGGGGAGAGGGGGTTGGTGGGGGTTGGTGGGGACTCTCCAGGCCGAGCCCCTCCCACCTGCCAGCCTACCACGGCCGGGTTAAAGGCACAAGCATCTTCGTGAGCCACGTAAAGCCAGGATGCCTGGGAATGGGTGGCGTGCTCTCTCAGACCAAAGCCTCCATCTGCTCGGACACGGGAGGGCCAGGGCATCTGGGATCCTGTGAGCTAGAAAGACCCAGGGCGGGCTGCGTGTGGCACACTGAAGGGTCAGACCATCCTTCTCCAGACTCCAGAGCAGGAGTCTTCGTAGTTTTTTTTTATTCAACAACTATTTGTTGATCATCTGCTACGTGCCAAGCATGATCCTAAAAGCTTGAAAAGTACGAATGTACAGAACGGGCAGGAGTTCCCTTTTTCGCAGGGCCAACCTTCCAGATAGTGAGTGAGAAACATAATTAATAAGGACGCGGCACAGCGGGAACTGCTGGTGCAAAGGCCCTGGGGCAGAAAGGTAGCAGAGCAGTGAGGAGTCCAATGTGGCTGGAAAGGAGAGAATGAGAGAAAAGTTGGGGCATGAGCTTGAGGTGATCCAGGCTAGGGAGGGGTCAGGGGATCCAGAAGTCACTATCTCATGTGCGGCTCCTTACATTTATGTTTACACCAATTACAATAAAATCGACTCCTCAGCTGTAGGAGACGCCTTTCGAGCTGCTCAACAGGCACCCATTGAGCATTTAGCATTCAGGAATGGTAGCTGGTGGCAACGGTCGTGAATGGCACAGATCTAGAACATTTCGTCTACTGGGTAGGGCTACTCAAGGGCCTTGTAAGGACGATCATCAAGAGAATGGCAGCTTCTACTCTGACCAACATGGGAAACTATTGGAGGGTTTGACCAGAGGACTGACGTTTTCAAAGGGTCGCTCCAGCTGCCGGGCGAGAAGCAGTCATAGGGAGAAGAGGGAGAGACTGACGGACGTGGTCCGGAGAGAGCCAGCGTCCTGCGCGGGGCCACTCTGCACGTGAACGGCGGGTATGTACATGTATACACAGATATGTACCTGTGTGTGTACAATATACACACGTGAGTTTATATATCCACATGTACATATATGTATGTGCATATCTGTTGATGTAATTTTTCCAATGACATAATTTTTTTCAGCAGCCTTATCGAAGTCAGATTTGCATAACATAAGGTCCACCCGGTTTGAGTGTAACATTCACTGGCCTTTAGTAAATCAATCGGGTCACGAAGCCGTCATTGCAATTCAGCCCCGCGTGTCTTTGGAGAAGGGATTCAGAGCAAAGGGGTCTGTGCCCCAGCCTGGCTCAGGTCGGTCTGAGCTGCGGCCCCAGCTGCAAACCGTCCTCCCCTCGGGGTCATGGAGGCGCACACGCTTGTCACTGAGAATCACTCACGTGTAAGACAGGCAAATCCTCAGACAGAGCCCTTCTAGAGGAGATGTGTCACATCTGTCCTTGCCCCTCCCCACCCCCGACATCCCTCTTCCTTCCTTGGCAGGAGGTTTCTCTCCATCTTTTCCCTGAATCTCAAAGCATCTTGCTTTAGTCCTGGGTTTTCCAGCCTTCTGGCCAAAAGTATACACAGAGAAAAATATACAGAGAGGTTAGGCTCCTTTTCCCACTGAGCTAATATTTAGGGGAAAGAAGATTAAACAGATAGTCCAGGGTTGGCTTGTATTACCACATTATCCTTTAGAAAGTAAAGAATTTTAGAAAAAAATCCAACGAAGAGGGAAAAAGTTCAAAGCTCTTTAAGAGAAATGATCACGGTTTATGTCCACGACGCAGACTAGAATTAATTGAATACCTACTATGTGCGGGGCATTGGGGTTGAGTCTAGTCAGGTCTCTGGCTTCTAGGTGCGACCCAGTGTGCCAGGTCTGTCCTACAGAGACGAGCCAGGCGTGGTTCTTGCCTTTAAGATGCCCATAATTCACTTGAGGACATGATGTTTTGATAGAATTTTCATTCACATTGGGGACTCTTGAGCTCAGGGCTTTCCTTGCAGAACAGAGAGCACAGGGGTGAAGGAGAAGGGGAAGGAAGGCTGAGACTTGGTGACTCCTCCTTGATCAGGCTCTTCCACCGAAGTCTGTGGTTTGGCCCCTAGCCACCCTCCTGCAGTTGCTCTTATGTGGAACAAATCCGCACCCCCCCATACTCAGTGGCCTGAAACAATGAATTTACCAGGCTCGTGGCCTCTGTGGGTCAGGAATTCGGACAGAGCTCAGCGCAGATGACTTGTCTGTGCTCTGCTCCATCTGGGGCTCCGGCTGGGAAGATCTGGGGCTGGGGAGGGTTAGGGGAGGTTGACTCGTCTAAAGGCTCCCGCCTGGGCTGGGATTGAGAAGCGTGAGTCTCACGTGCTCCTCGCACGGCTTGGGCTTCCTCACAGCATGGTGGTCCAGCGCCCCATGCACGAATGTTCCGGAGAAGGTAGAAGCGGCAGTGCCCCTTCTGACTAGCCTCCACTGTGTTCCCACGGCTATCAGTGAGCCACGAGCCTGCCCAGACTCAGAGGGAGGGCACCTGGACCCCAGCCTCCCCAGGTGGGTGTGAGTGATGGATGATGGATGCTGCTGTGGTCATCTCTGGAAAAGCGATGTGGACGACAAGTAGGGAAGCTGGGGTGCAGAGAAGGGCAGTAAATTGCCCACGGCATGCGGATGACTCAGTCGCTATTTGAGTCTCAGTTACTGTCCTCCCTCCCTTTTCCAGGATCGCTGTGGGCAAGGACAATCAGGAAAGGCTTCTTGAGGGAGGTGGCACGCATCTCCCAGGTTTCGCCCTCGCCTGACCACCCTGCTATCTCTTGGCTGCAGCTGTTTCTCTGGCTCTCTCGTCCTGTGTCCCTCATCCTGTTTCCCTCCCAAAGGCTGACAGCTGCAGCATAGGGGGCAGGTTCAATGGGCCCCGAATGTCTGATCATTATTATTAATATTGCTCCCCCCCACATGGAATTCCTTTCCCATCTGGTCCCTTAACTTGCCTGGACTTGAAGCAAAGGTGAAACGGGAGCTGCCACAACCGGAAAGCTCAGACTGAGGGGAGAATTGGTGGGGAGGTCCTGGCTGGTGACCCCGACAAGCAGACTGAGAATCTAGGGAAGAGACAGGTGCCGGGAAAATACATTATGGTTGCTATTTTCAAGGCTGCTATGCGAATTCCGAGGTTTAAAAGAGCCAGGAGAATGGGCCACTCAGCGGAGTATTACACAGTGGGTGAAAAGGAACAAGATGCGGCCGCACGCAACAGCGTAGACCTTGAAAGCATTTTGCTGACTGGAAGAAGCCAGACACAAAGGACCACTGAGTGTGATTCCCTCGACATGAAATGTCCACAAGAGGCAGATGCCCAGATGCAGGAAGCAGACTCGCGGGTGCCCGGGGCCGCAGGGAAACGGGTAGGGACTGTAAGCACACGAGACTCCCTTCTGGGGCAAAGAAAATGTTCCACTCTGAGTGTGGCGATGGCTGCACGTGTCACTGAGGAGACTGAAAATCAGAGCTGCTCATTTCAATAGTGTGAGCTGTGTACTCTGTGAGTTACATTTCAACACAGCTGGGGAAAAGTGTATTTCCTGGCTTTTCATGCTACCTTTCCTTGCTCTCTGTTCACTCCGGAAAAATGAAAAACTACAGATGATCGAAAAGAAGAAAACAGAAAACACCATCTACAGTTTAAAAATAAGTCACACGGGCCACTTGGCCCATGTTATCTCAAACACGCCAGCTTTAGGGGTTTATTTCTGTCGCTTTGTTTTCTCGTTTGTTTTTGTCGTTGATGCTGCTGGTTTGTAACATGTGGAATCACTGTGCGGAGTGTTTTGTGTCCTAAAAAGTCTTTGGAATATCTCTTTTCTGGACGGAGCAGCTCTAATGAGGCTGTGGAGACCCCGTACACTCTGCGGTCACAGCCGTGTAGCAGTGAACCCACTGCAGGGACGGAAGCCTGCCCAGGGACCTGCGAAGTTTCCATCGGGCGGCGGCCGCTTTTGGGTTTCGTAAACAGTAGAGTCGCTTCAATGGTTTCCAGATCTGAGCATCCGTCCCGGCAGTGGGGACCCTGGCTGGGCCGCGTTTGAGCTCTGCTGGGGAAACTGCGGGCCATGGTTCAGGTTACTCTAGCAGAGAGGGGGCCGCCAAAACAGAAGGTTTTGCCCTTCAGAATTTTTAAACCCCACTACTGACCTATTCATAGAACTGCTTGGTTTTTTAAGTTTGACGAGGTGATTTGTTCACAAGGTTACAAAGATCAGCACGTACAAAGAGGAGCAGATAGAAGAAATTCTTCCTCCTCTTCCAGATTCTGTATCTCCACCTGGAGCCCACCAGCATTGCCACGGCCTTGTGTGAAGTTACGACGGGTCACACAGATGCAAGCACCCATCCCACGTGCTTGCCTCTCCCCCGACACCTGACCACATACACAGAAATACACTATTTACTCTCCTCTCTGTCTGGCTTTTTAAGTTATATCTATAATATATGTATTACATATATGTGTATATGTAATACATATATATATGTGTGTATATAAGTATATGTAATATATGCATATATGTGTATATTAAATATATTGCAATGTATAAACATATGTTAAAATACAAAATATATATTAAATATAATATATTACTATATAACAGTATGCAAATAATATATATCATATATATTTGTGTATTATATATAATAATAGTTATATATGTATATTAAATATATGTAGTAATATACAAATATATATTAATATATATTACAATTAAAATAAAAAATGTATACGGATATCTTGAAGATTGTTCTATGTCAGTACATACAGATACGCTTTACTCTTTTTGATGGCTGCATAGTATTTTACTCTATGGATGTGGCATTATTTATTTATTTATTAAAAATTTAAAAAATATTTATTTATTTGAGAGAGAGAGGGGGCACAAGCAGGGGGAGAAGCAAAGGGAGAGGGAGAAGCAGACTCCTGGCTGAGCAGGGAGCCAGATGTGGGGCTTAATCCCAGGACCCTGGGATCATGACCTGAGTCAAAGGAACATGCTTCACTGACTGAGCCACCCAGGCGCCCTGAGCCATAATTTATTAAACCAGCCCCTACTGATGGACACTTGGGGTAATGTTTAGTCTTACTATAACAAATGATGCTGCAGTGAGCATTTTTAACCTACATCTTCAACTGTTATATGAATAGAGCTATAGAAGAAATTCTTAGAAATTTAATTGCTAGATCAAATAATTTGTAGACTTAAATTTTTGATAGGACTTTCCAAATCATATAGTTTGTTGCAAACTATAACCCTCCAACAGCGTATGAGATCACTTGCTCCTACCTAAACTTAGGCATTTTGGGGCGACTCCCAACAGGGCATAGCACACCGATGTCCTCTCCGCTTCCCCGAACCAGAGAGAGGTGAGTTGAAGGCCGTAGTGTGCGCTGACCGCTGGCAGTCCTCACGGACGCCGCAGCTGCCCTGTGCGCGCTCCCCACAGGGCCCCTGCTGGAGGCACCCCTGCCGCAGACCATGTTAACTGGCCCCTGCTATCCATCTCCTTCGCTTCTTTTATTAATAAAGCCCTAGTGTGTTTCTTTGATGGAGGCGTAATTGACACACAACGTTCCCTTGGTTCAGGAAAGCCCCGGGGTTTTGTTCAGGCCCCTGGCCACGCATCTGCGGCCTCCCTTGAAGCTGGAGGAGGCCACGAGACCACGTTCACCCCTTCAGGACATGCGTGGAAATCATCACGCGGTGTCTGCATTTCTTCTAAGGAAATTGCCTTCCTGACACTTCCTCTCTTTACCCAGCAACCAGGAGACAGAGACCGTACTCGGGTGTGCCAACAAGACGAATGGAACCTGGGTCCCCAGAGGACACAGGAGGCCAGAGGAAGAAGCCTCCCCGTGTCTGCACTCACAGCGCTGCTCCTCTCAGGGCTGCTCAGCCTTGCGAGTGTCCCAGGAGACGGGCTGACGGGCCTAGGGACGGGCCGGAGTGGGACAGAGAGGCCTGGTTGGCAATCCCCTATTAGGCATCTCCCGCAGCCCCCAGAAAGAACCCACGGCCCTCGGGGCCCTCGGGAACGCAGGTGGCTCCGCAGGTCAGCGAGCCCGATAGTCACCCTCGTGGGCTTGCCAGCGGTCGCGGGGACAGCGGGCAGGGATTACCCAACATACAAGCCCTGCCACTTCTTGGTGATCGCCAAGCAGGTTGGAATTCGGAGGCCAAGCTGCCTGGGTCCAGCTGCTCCAGGAACCAAATCACCCACCGACAGCTGGAGCAAACGCTCATAAAAAGTCCCCCAACTTCTGCCCTCCATCTGCTTCCTGGAAAACGCTCACAGCCCTCCGCCCACACCAACAGTGCAGATCCCATCTTTCCCATCCAGCTCCTCCGTGGCAGAGCCCTGGAGTTCCTGAGACGTACTTAATCATCTGGCTGTTGGCTTTGAGAGTTTCTGGAACGAAAGGAAGCCGGATGGTGATTAAAGCCACTGGGTTTTCTCTCTTTGCTCTTGGTTCCTGGAGGGTCCTTCAGATGGGAGAACGCATTCAGTCAAACGGGCAGGGTATCGAGTTCAGCGAAGCCAGAGTTAGAAGGGCTTAAAACACAGAGAAGCACGTTCTCACTTAGTTCATGGACATTTGCTTGGAGCTTTTGCCCGAGGAGCTCCGTGCAAGTGGCCGATGGTCCAGAATGAAGGTGGTGACCGTCACCTGACACAGACACGGGATAATCATAAACGGCAACTGTGATAGGAAGGGTGTGCGAAGGGTTGAATAGTCTCCCCCCGGCCCAATTCATGACCATCCAGAACCTCCAAATAGGACTCCTTTGGAAATAGAGTCTTCGCAAATGTGTTTAAGGTGCGGATGGAGATGAGATCATGCTGGATGGGGGGGGGGGAGGAGGCCCTAATTCCATGAAAGCATCTTTGTAAGAGACAGACACAGAGGACAAGGCCATGGGGTGGGGTGGCAGAGATAGGAGTGATGCACGCACAAGCCAAGCATTGCCACAAATATCAGAAGCTAGGAGAAAGGGCCAGAACCAATGATCCCCTTGAGCTTTCAGGGAGAGCACGGCCCTGCTGACCCTGATTTCAGACTTCTGGTCTCTCTAACCAGGAGGGAAAAACTTACTTAGTTTTAAGCCACCCGGTTTGTGGTAATTTGTTAAGACGGCCGTAGGAAATGACTACGGGTGCATGAAGACCAGTGGGTGCAGAGGGGGAGGCACGTCTTCTCCTTCCTGCAGGATCAGGGCGTACTTCAAGGAGGAGGTGACAGTCGAAGTGAGCCCTGAGGATGATGAATTTGCTGTGCAGACAGGGAGGAGAGATGGATTCCAGGCAGAAGGAACAGCCCATGAAAGCATACGGAGACGCCGAAGAACACAGTTTGTCTAGAACGCTGACGGAAAGTGGGTGCTGAACATGGCCAAGAGGAGGTAAATTCACGAAAAGCCTTTGCGTCTTTTTTTTTTTTTTAAAGATTTTATTTCTTTATTTTGTGAGAGAGAGAGAGTTCACAAGAAGGCAGAGAGGCAGGCAGAGAGAGAGGGGGAAGCAGGCTCCCTGCTGAGCAGAGAGCCCAATGTGGGGCTCGATCCCAGGACCCTGAGATCATGTCCTGAGCCGAAGGCAGAGGCTTTAACCCACTGAGCCACCCAGGCGCCCTGAGCCTTTGCGCTTGCTAAAGAAAGTGTCCCTTCTCCTGGAGGCAACGGGGGCCCCTGATGCTGGCAGAATGGGGAAGACGCGTTGTCATTTTTAACTGAAGGTTTACGTGCATACAATGAAGTGACCGGTTCTGAAGGGTACAGCTCAATAAATTCTGAAATAGGCACACACCCCGGTCAAGGCACAGATTATTTCTAGCACCCAGAGAGAGGCTCCGTGGGGCCCCCCTTCAGCCAATGCTCAGCTCTCCAGAGACGACCGCCACTCCAACTTTCATCAAAATCCTAGATTCGCTTTGGCTGTTCTTGAACTATATGCCCTGAATCATACAGTATCTACTCTCGTGTGCTTGGCTTCTTTCACTCAACATTCAGCCATGTTATTGCAAGTATTAGTACTTTCTTCTTCCTCCTCCCAGAAGAGTATTCTAGTATATGACATGTGACAGGGTAGCTATTCGCCCGTTGGTGGAGGTTTCTAGTTTGGGCTCTCATGAACAAAGATGCCATGAACATTCTTGTATACGTCTTTTGGTGAACATCTGCCTTCATTCCTCTGGGTATGTACCCAGGAGTGGAAGTGTTGGGCCCTAGGACAGTCACGTAGTCAGCTTTGGTAGGTATCTGGGAGACATTTTTAAGTGGCATTATCAGGGCTGGGAATCCCCGAGAAGCGCATACTGACGGCCTCTGTTCTGGTTGCTCGCTATCCCATCCTGATGGGAGCGGTTCCTGGGGTCGTGGGGGCTACACAAATACACTCTTGCTCTTGATCACGGCTGAAGATGGGCTCAAGGACACAGAGAAGAAGGAGACCAGTTAGGAGAGCATTGCTGAGGGACGGGGACCTTGGAGATGCAATGAATCGGGCAGGTGTTTAGGTAGTTGTTCTTGGTGACCAGTTGGCTGCAGGGATTGAGGGAGAGAGGTGAGGTGGGCTCCAAGTGTTCTGCGTCACTGGCAGGTTAGGTGGTGATAAAATCACGGGAGACAGAGGAGCACAGAAGGAAAAATAGGTTTGGGAGAAAGAACAGGTTTGGGGGGAAGAAAAAGATTCGGTTGAACATCCTTTCATCCCCAGCTGACGCTATGAGAGACAGACGCCTCTTAGGGTGGCTGATGGTTTACAATCCCTCTTTCTGAGGAAAAGCCCCTGTGACCCAGGATGGGCCCCAGGAGGCCCGTTGGACTGGGAAGCGCCATAACTGGTGGTCCAGAGGAGGTCAGCTGACTCTGGTGGAGCCAATAAAAATCTTTTTCCTGGGAATTTGAAACTTTGAACTGACAGAAACAGAATCTGAAAGTATTGAGCAGATCCACATTGATGGAACATTCCAGAGAGGGACTCCATGCACTCCTACGGCACAGGGCCTCGGATGCGCTCGTTCTGCCTTTGCTGGTGTTTGGTTGTTTCCACGGCTGGATCCCTTCGAATCAATGCCCTTGGCTGCCTGTATCAGAGCCAATCACGTGTAATAACTCGTAACCCCAACATCCCAGGGCCTTCACCCGATATGACCTAGGTCTTCCTCACTACATCTGCAGGGTGCTTTCCTCCATGCCAATGTTCAGGACAGGGCTGTCGGCATCTGTGGCTGCGTGCCCTTCGGGTCCCTGGACAGGGCGGGTAGCACGTTACTTCTGCTCCTATGCCATCAACCACATCCAACTGCAAGGGAGTCTAGAAAGCGC
This sequence comes from Potos flavus, assembly GCA_028534135.1. NCBI lineage: Eukaryota > Metazoa > Chordata > Mammalia > Carnivora > Procyonidae > Potos > Potos flavus. Next base: position 2,348,073 of record CM052888.1, on the reverse strand, counting down.
CGCCCAGCCTTGAGCCCAGGAGGAAGGGGAGAACTGTGGTCTAAGACCGCCCCATCACACACGCCTTACACGGTCCAGACTGTGTCTGATACTTAGGCCTAAAACATTCTCAGCAAGCACAGAACTCAGCTCCCCGAGGCCTAGGCTCTGAGCTAAATGGCATTCCCTGTTTCTGTTCATCTTAAGACCATTTGCTTTTGTATATATCCAAGCCCTAGGTGTCAGGCCTGTTAACCAGATTCCTGGAAATTCCTCAAACAATAAAATAAAGTGGGTTTGGGTAGGATCCCACTCTCCCCGCCTCAGGCGACTCCTGCTCTCTCCTTGTCTTTGCCCTTTTTTCTTCTTGATGATGAGGGGCCCTTCAGCTAAGCACAGTCTTCCGTTCCTCTGTCTCTTTCTCTGTCATTCCTGCACCTTCCACATCACTGGGTCTCCGCTAGAGGAATGAACAGGAGGGGATGTGGGGTGTGCTGGTTTGCAGCTGTGCTCAAAACAAACGTGTCCTCAGGACTCAAGTCAGAAACTTGCCTTCTTGATTCAACATTCAGCAAGGTGGCTGCCTGCCTAATACGCCCACCAGAGTCCAGGCTGGTCACGGTGGGAGGGCTTCTCTATCATGGAGCTTTATCAAGGTTGCCTGGTAAGTTACAAAAGCCTAAAAGAGAACCTGCGGAGGTTTCCTCCTCGGCCTTGGGGCAATTACTTCTCTGCCCAGGGAAAGAGCCAGGCAACACTCAGCTGCAACCTCCTAGTCAAAGGGAGAGAACCGGCCCACAAGGCTGGGAGCCACCACAGAGGAGATGGGCAGCTGGGGAACAGACTCTAGTGTTCTCAGATGCTTGGACATCACTCAGGAACTCCTCCTATTTTAGAGCTGAGCCAACTGACTTGCAAAGCAAAAGCAACTTGCCCAAGTGCATAACAGAGCGTAAGCGTATATCCTATTTACTACAAAGTTATCATAATCTCACTTGAACATGGCCACTATCAATGCCACCCAGTGGGCGTTGGTGGTATTAGTGTCTACTTACTCCTGGTCAGGGAAGTGGGGGAAACCTCAGCCAGGATCACTGTGTTCTTGCCTGCAGGCCTCTTCTTCTACTCGCTCTGCAGATAGTTTTCTGGGGGCCCCACACTTCCTGCTTTCACGTTTGGATAAATTTCTATCCATTGAGGCCTTAATTTCTTCATTTGTCAAATGGTACTTTCTTCGTCCCAGAATGTTTGTGAAAAGTAAATGCAGAGAATACTGGTGTCTAGACCATGATGAGCCCTCAGTCATCATTACTACTGGATGACAGTGGAAAGGGTGACGATGATGATGGTTCTGATGATGATGTTGATAATGATGGTGGTGGTGGTGATGATGGTGGTGATGGTGATGATGGTGATGGTGGTGATGGTGATGGTGGTGATGGTGGTGATGGTGATGGTGGTGGTGATGATGGTGATGGTGGTGATGGTGATGGTGGTGATGGTGGTGATGATGATGGTGGTGATGATGGTGTGATGGTGATGATGGTGGTGATGGTGATGGTGGTGATGATGATGGTGATGGTGATGATGATGATGGTGGTGATAATGATGGTGATGGTGATGATGATGGTAATGATGATGGTGAGGATGGTGATGGTAATGATGCTGATGATGGTGATGACGTTGTTTTGGTTTTCTTTCCTGAAATCATCATTAGAAATCGGCCAAAGGAGGCTTTCTTTGTTTCCATCCAAAGGATTCTGTCTTTACTAACCTGAGCCATATTGGAGCCTGCGGCAATGAGAAAAATGAAGAATAGTGATCTTCTATTTAAAATGTTCATATTTTTTAATTATTAAATTGTTTGCATTACTTTTAACTTTTTGAAATCTGGCATTAAAATATTTCTTCTTGGAGTACTGAGTTCTTCAGCAGCCCCTTAAATGGCGCAAGTGGAGCAAGTGCCTCAAGAGCCCCCCCCCCACCCCCGATTCCGGCCCTGGGCTCTGATGGTGATGCTGACCTTTCTTGCTGTCCATGCTGCCATGCTGTTCTCTGTATGCCACATGACCCTCTTCTGGGGACTCTGGTCCTGTTCCCACAGGGCTGTATTTGGCAGCTTTGTGTTTCTGACCTTGCACAGCAAAGGGAAGTTCATTTTAAATACTTGAGGGCTAGAACAGGGACTTCCTGATTGGGGTCCGACTTCTGACACAAGCTCCCCATTGAGTCGGGAAAATGGACTCCCTGTATTTTCTGGGCAACACAAATTTCCCTTTACATCTGCATGGTCCCAGGGGCATTTCCGACGACGCTGTGCCTTGTCTGCTGTCATGTGGACTAAGGCATGGCTGACTCCTGCCCCTCGGTCTCTGAGAGGAACGGACCCTGGGCGGCCCCACGGCCCACAAGAGCACCCAGGGAAGTCACCAGCTGGCCGAGTTTCCCTACTGTGGCCGAGTTGGCTCCCAGTTCTATAACCAGACACGATATAGGGCGGAAACTGGGTTTCATTGAGCAGATAGATTTGTGGGGATATTTATGATCCAGATAAAGCTCCAGATGTTGACTGTTGTCACATGATTTCCGAAGTTTAGATCTTGAAACGATCTTGGAAACAGTCTCGTCTCCAGCAGTTTTTAAACTGTGCTCAGCAGAACACTCAGGTTCCAGGGCCTGGAAGGGCCTTCAGGGCTGCAGGGGCGACCCGGGGCTGGTTCCAGGGTCAGAAGGTGGAGGGAGGAGAGGCTGAGTGGGCAGAACTTTGGGCCCCTCTCCAGCTTCACACAGAACAACTGCCTGTGATCTGTTCTACACACAGGGCCTCTAGTGTGTTTGTTTAAAGAAAAGAATCTCTGATTAAAAATAGTTTTAAAACCATGAACCCAGTTCAGAGGCTCTCAATCCTGGCGGCACATTGGGAATCATTTAAGGAATTTTTAAAAATTCTAAGACCCAAGCCCTCTACCCAAAAATTCAGATTTAATGGGTCTATGGTAGGCATAGACCCATTAGGCATCAGCATTCAAAAAAATCTTCCCAGATGACTCTGATGTGCCACCAAGGTTGAGGACCACTAATCTGGGCCAGCATTCTTCTTCGTACACACGGAACACTGGGGCCCGGGGAGGTCAAGCGGCTTGTGGAAAGCCACGTATTAGTTCATCCGCAAGCTGGATTAGAACCCTGATCTTCCGGCGATTAGTCACTGCTTCTTGGACTCTACAACACACACACACACACACACACACACACACACACACACACACACACGCACACCGAAGAAGAGATAATCCAGTTATCCTATATGCATGGGACTCACAACAGTTTCATTTTCACATTTGGACAAGTATTTTTAGTCCAACATTTGAGTATCTGGGGGGAGAAAAACCTCAAGCAGGAAAGGATGTTGATATTTATACTTCTGCTGGGAAACAGAGGCATCGAGGTCACAAACGAGTGGCCCCCAGACCACACAGATCCACGCGGCCACGAGGAGGCCCGGAGCGCCGGCTCCCAGGCTGGAAGTCTAGCTTAACCGCTTCATGCACTGCGTTCAGCATTCCCTCAGGAACGCCAGCCCAGTTGCCAACTGGTTGATGAAGATAAATTGTCAATACTGGGCAAGCGTTTTGTGTTTTCGAGGTCAAGCTTAGTCTTTCCCCCCAAGAGGAGAAAAAGGAGAGAAAAAGGCATATGGAATTAACCTCTCGGAGTACACGGTACATGTAACTAACCGTTTAGGCGGCGTGCCAATGGTGGTGGTGGGAGGGCGGTAAGAGGCACGCGGAGGGCACAGCTGGGAGAGCCTTGGGACAGCTCTGTCCCTGCTCACAGTGGGGGTGGCCGGTCCAGGTAACCCCAGCCTGAGGCCTCACAGGGTGTCTGCCAAGCAGGGCAGAGGCCACAGGATGTGGGAGTTCAGTGAAGACGGTGCGCTGAGTCTGGAGTTACAAATGCTCGGGGGTCCCACGGCGAAATGGGCGCACAGAACGGGGACACGTGCCCTGTGTCTTAAGACATTCATCTGAAGCCGCTGCTTTCACGCTTGGAATGCTCTCTCTGGGAAGCCTACTGCCATGCCGTGAGAAACCCAGGCCACCTTCTGGGAGAAAACCGGGCCCTGGGGGGGGGCTCCTATTCTTCCATCTCCTGCATCCCCACCACCCTGTTCTTTGCACCTAGCCTGCCCACCTCGCTGCAGCCGGGAAAGGTGCACGCTTCGCCCCCCGGACCGCTCCACGGCGCCCCTCCGCACTGCCCGCCCTCCACCTCCAATGGCACATTCCTTCCACGTTTTTAAGTTCGAATTCTCTGGACCCTGAGTGAATCAAATGACCTTTGTGAACATTTTTGAGGTTAGAGATTTCTGGCCAGCTTATGAATTATTTTTCCTATGGGTTATGTGCTAAGCCCAGAGTAAGTCAGCTGTGGCCATGGTAAGGAAGCCGGCGCATGGAGAGTGTGGGATCCCAAGGGCGCATGTCTTTCTAGGAAGTAGGAGGTTTATAGATATACATACACACGTAGACCTGTACATCTCCAGTATGTCTCTCTCTGCACCTGTACTTACACCTGTACTTAGGCATATGCCTACACCTGTATCCGCATCTAGACCTAGACCTACGTACGTCTTCCTCCTTTCCTCCCTTCCTTGAACCTCATGGGGAGAGGGTTGTGTTATGGGACCACGCAAGACCCTGTCTTATTTGTTTGCTTGCTTATTTCCTTTTGACTTCCATCCCCTTCCCGTTTTCTGCTCACCATCATTCTGATGGATTCGACGCAAACATTTTTGTTCCAGCGTAGAATCGAGAAGCCAGGCTTCCTCGTTTTGAGTCCCAGATCTGATATTGACTAGCTGTGGGACTTGGAGCGTCAGTGTATAAAAATGGTCCCTGCCTTCGACGGTTGCCGTGATAATTGAGTGGAAGGATGCGTGCACGGACACGCAGAAGTACGTAGGTATTGGCGGACCCAGAACACTCCCCTGTAGGTGCACTACAGAGGGTTAGTGATCCGGTGTGTTCTTGCAAAAGATACAAATGTATCTTCATTTGATACAATGTATCACATTCTTCAAATGTGGATACTTAGAGGATGTGCGTGTTATCCAATTACACGTCTCATTCTATTACTTGTTTCACGCAGGACATTTCATTCATGTATATGAATTATTATTAATTTTTCTTGGCATTAACTGCTTTTCACAAATATGCTTCTTAATAGCTGCATACTTTTTATTTTTTTGCCAATTTATCAATTCTATATTATCGAACACCTAGGTTGTTCCCAGTGCTTTGCTATAAAAACCAAGCTTCATTCTGCATCCATTTACATGCACTTATATGACATCTCCAAGTTTTCCTTAGGTGGCATTATTGGAGGTGGACCAGCAGGCACACACGTGGTGGAGAATCTGGCCACGTGCTGCCAACAGTCCCTCCGGGCAGGCCACACTAATTCATACTCCTTTAAGCCAAACAGAAGATGCTTGTTCCCTCTGTGCCCTTCACTGTGCCCAACAAGGTGCATTTTCATGGAGAAATATAAAATCTTTGGCCCTGAGATCTTGACTTGCAGTCTCACTGAAGGCAGAGTGAGCCTTATCCAGGAAGGCAAACATTAGCATCAGAGAAGAGAACAAGGCCCGGAGGAAGACAGCTCTTTCACGGCGGGAACCACACAGAAGGGACAGAGAGACCTCAGGTCTCTGATGTCATGGGGACCTCTGCTGAGCACAGAAGCAAGAGCTGGTGATGGAAGGAGGCTGGCAAAGCCAGCTGGGGGGTGGGGCGGGCTCTGCCGCCTTTCCTGGAAGCGAGCAGCCTCCTGGTTACACATTGCGTTCATTGTGATTGTAAGTACGGGTTTGCCTTCCCTAATGGCAGGGTTGGGTAACGATGTGGTGATGGGGCATGCCTTACCCAGGAGGATCTGGGCTGCAGATTCCCGATTCAGACGGAATGCTTGGCTGTTTGATTTTCAACTCCCGTCATTTGATTGTATTTATTGAGCTGGGAATGTGGGGAGGCTAACTCTCTCTGATTTTTTTTTTTTTTTTTTTTGGTTTGTTTTTAATTTGGGAATGCAGCTAGAGAACAGACCCGGCCTATTATTCCCACTGGATAAGGATCCCTTGATAACGCATGGTTTGGAATTTGCGGTGGGGTTTTGTAGGAGAGAAGCAAAGGCTATCGGTTGGCTTGCCTAAGGTGATCTGGGGGCGAAGTTCAGAGGTTTGGGTCCTGGGGGCTCTGAACGTGAGCCAAGGAGCAAGATCTCCCTCCCTTCCCCCACCAACAGCCATTTAAGGGATTGGGTGTGTTACAGGCGCTTTGGTGCTTAAACCGTGTATCAGTTAGGGATGCTGTCAGCTGCAAGTAACTCACTCGAGACGAATAGCAAGCTAATAGTCAACATGGGAGGTTATTTTCCTCACCCGCCAATAAGGTTGGAGGAAGCAGTCAGCTAAGCAACATCAACGCTCTGAGGCGGCATCTTGGGGATTTTCTTAGTTTCTACCCCAAGATGTTGCTGCTGCTCTGAACATCCCACTTCTCGCCCTCTCCAATCTCTTTCTACTAAACACTCTCCTTTCATTTATTAAAAGATTGCTCCATCCCGGTTTCAGAGAGCTAGATGGCAATCTCGGGGAGGGGCACTGGCTTCAAGCTGAGGGTGGCTGGGGTGGATGGCTGTGAACCCAAAGGAGGTCCCCATGTGTGTCTCACTGCTCATCCCTGCCTCACCCTGGGGCAAGGGAAGCTGCCGAGCTTCCGGCTTGCTTGGTCCTGATTCCGTGATCTGACACCTTGTCTAGCCCCTGCCCCAGGTTATCATTGGACAGGTAACCAGCAGGAGGACACAGGCTTTGCTTTGGATGCTCAGATCTGGGTTTGACTCTCAGACCCACCACTTTGGCCTGTGTGACCTTGGGCAAGTCTGAGTATGCCTCTGAGCCTCAGTTTGTCCATCTATCAAATGGAGATGAGAATGCATCCTCGAATTGTCAAGTATAGAGGGGAAGTATGAAATGTCCCCAGTACTGGTCCTGGTACAGTGGGCTCAGTAATTGGTCACCTCTTGTCGTGATTCTTGCCATTGGAGGGTGGTGGCAGAGTGGCCAGTGACTCTCCCCTGAGGACATGGACAAAAAGGAAAGAGGAAATGTGATGGAACTTGTCTTAGTTTTTGCTCCCACTGGGGGGTTATGACGAGTGTGTATGCTGTGCGTTTAATACACAATGTGCATGCTGTGGATTCTAGAACAGCTTTCCGAGTACAGCCAGGTGCTCAGGATTAAACCCCCACAGCACCCGCTATGCAGATGTAAAAGCCCATTATAGGCATTGCAGGAAATTGCACCAGTTGAGATCTTTAATCTGCAAAGAGGGCTCTTCTTATCCGCCACGAGTGATGTTGAACAGATGTGCCAGGATGTAGGCAAATAGGTACAGCCTTCTCTGACAATTACCACCAACCCACCAAAATTTCTGCCTTCCCGTCACAGAACAAGGGGACTAGGGACTTGGCCTCATGGAGAAACCACCAGACACTGCAGGCTTCGCCTGCCTGTAAACCACTGCCCCCGGCATCTCGGGGTAGTCAAGACGACCAGCTCTAGCTGTCCTCCATGGGATGCGTCTTTGGAATGAGCTTCTGGAACAATTGCAGGGTCACCAGCAGTGGTGGAAAGTAAATGGATAGTTGGGGGGACGGCCAATTTTAAAAGCAAAGCCACATCTGAGCATCTGGATTGAATTTGATGACGAGTTGGCAGTGGATGGACTGTTACAATCCCCCGAGTTTAAATTCCTTATATGATGGATGAGAAAACTACAGCCTAGGAGGGGAGTGACTTGCCTAAGGTCATACAGCAAGGTGGTGGTAATGCAATTCAATCCATCCATCCATCCACCCATCCATCTATCCTTCCATCCATCTGTTGTTCTTCCTTCCACCCACCCATCCACCTCTCCCTACATCTGTCCACCCACTTACCCATCCACCCCTCCATCCATCCATCAATCCACCCATCCATCTATCCATCAATCCTTCCATCCATCCATCCATCCATCCATCCATCCATCCATCCATCATTTAACCAATCAAAGATACATGCTTAAGATTTCTGATGTGGTAGGCACCATCCTAGGGCACTAACACAACACACACAAACATCGATTTAAAATGTATCAAAGATGTAAATGCAAGAGCTAAAACTATGACCTTCTAACCTTCACAAACTTGGGGGCAGGCAAAGATTTCTTAGACATGAGAGAAAACAAACTAATAAAAAACTGATAAATTGAAATTCGAAATTAAAAGATACTGTTAAAAATGAAAAAGCAAGCATCAGGAAGGAAGAAAACAGTTACAATACATAATACGTAGATACTGGCTTGTATCCAGAATATGTAAGAACTCTTACAATCGACTCAATTTTACAAATGACCAAGATCCTTCATAAAGAAGGACAATGTCTAACGGACACACAAGATGCTCAATATTCTTTAGTTGTTAGGAAAAACACCAACTATAACTGTAGTGTGGCAATATTACATGCCCATCAGAATGGCTAAAATTGAAAAGATTAACACTACCAAGTGTTGGCGAGGATAAGGAGCAACTGGAACTCTCGAATATTGTTGGTGGGTGTATAAAATGGACAGCCACTTGGAAAGGCAGCTTGGCAATTTCTAATAAAGTGAGAGAAACTAAAACACATGCTCACAAAAGGACTAGCATGCAAATGCTCAGAGCAGTTTTACTGACAGGCTCAAACGCTGCATAAAAGCCTAAAGTCCACCAACAGATTAATGGACAAACCGATAAATCGATATGATAGAGCAATCCTCAGCAATAAAACGGAGCAAGTTTCTGATACACGCAACGATAATGATGAAGCTTAAAATATCATTCTGTGTGGAGGAAGTGAGACACAGAAGAGCACATACAGCATGATTCCTGAAGTTCTAGAACAGGCTGAACTCATCTAGAGCTGCAGACGTCAGAAGAGTGCCGGGAGTAGGAGGATTGATTGGGAGGGGCAATGGGAATTTTTGTGGTGATATAAATGAACGAAATAAACTATATCTTCATCAGGGTTATGGTTGCATTGTGTATACATTTGTCAACATTTGAAATGGATGCGTTTTATTGTAAATAAATTTTGCCTCAATAAGATTGATTTCAAAAAAATCTGTCCCAAAGCAGAAAAATGTGTATTCACGTTAGCCTCAGGCTAATGGAAATGTCTACTGGGCTCTTAAAATAAAGGCTGCATTTTAATCTCTGTGGGAGGTGTAGGGAGAGTCGAGATCTTTCCAGGGCGGCTGCAGTACCCTAGCTGGGTGTTGGGCAAGAGCTCTGAATGTGGTTATTATTGGGAAAATGTGTCTGCATAATGCAATCAGGGTTTGCTCGAGCCTCAGCCTCATTATGAGCTTCACTAAAGCAAGAGTTGGGCAATCTGGCCACACACACACACACACACACACACACACACACACACACCCCAATTCCCCCCACCCTCAAACACAGAACATACATTTATCTGTTCTTTATGGAGACGAAGAACAGGGGGAGTCAGGCCCCTGCGGCTGGAAAATGAGACCTGCCGCCATCATCCTCCGTTGTCACTGTCATTAAAGTAAGGGCTGCCGTGGATGGAGCACGCCCTTCCTGCAGGCCCCTCCCTGCTCTAGCTACACTATCTAATCCAAGCCTCTCACCAGTACTGCGAGGTAGAGAACTGTGCTCCAGCTACGGGGGAGCCAACTGAGTCTCTGGGAGGGTCACAAGCCTAAGGCGGTAGATCGTGCTCCCAGCTGTTCACTCCTCCCTAGAGCCATGCCTTTAGGTGTGACCGGGAAGGGCTCCCCCGCTGTGGGCGGGGCGACAGGCTCCACCCCTGGAGCCTCACCCATGTGACTGGCTCTGGCCAGCCTGGCATTAGCCCGCACGGGGAAGGTAGGAGTGCGATATGGGCTCCCGCTCTGGAATGTGCGCCCCTGTGCCTTTGCCAGGCCGTGAGGACATGAGTGGGCCAGCTAGACACGAGAAATAACGCTGATGAGATGACTTCCCATTTGTCTTGGCTGTGGCCAGCCCAGATCAGCCCCAGCCCACCAATCCCAGAAATGTGAGCAAACCCAGCCCAGACCAGGAGAGCTGACCCCTAGCTCACCCCAGATTCATGAGCAACATACATTTACTGTCCTTAGGACCCTGAGGTTTTGTGGTTGGTTATTATGTAGCACTATGACGTCAAGCTTGGTAACCATATGCCTTCATCTTTCTGAGCATGCTGAAGACCTGTCTGGGGCATCTCCCCAGAGCTGTAGGCAGACAATAACTTCTTCTCCCAACGAAGAGAAGCCCTAAGAATCCAGCTCCAGTGTCCCCCCGCCAAGGAGGTTACTCACACCCTGGCTCATGGATCACAGACGACTGGTTAGTCCGTTTACGGAGGAGCAAGCAAATTACAAAAAGATACAAAGCTTCAAAATGGAAACAGACGGGACCAGGGCTTCCCAACCATTTGTGGGCACCGACTGGGGGTGGGCGACGCGACAGATTGTCACTGTGCAGGCCCGGGCGGGCCCTCGGCTCGTGTTGGTGATGCTGCTGACCCTGGCGGTCCAGGCGCCACACTTTGAGAAGCAAAGGACGAGATGTCCAGTGAGGATGGAATGGACAGAACATCAGGGTCCAAGGCCTATTGCAAGAGTACGTCTACTTTTGTGGACATTCATTTCAAGCGTGTGTGTGTGTTGGCATACGCGTATAATAAAACGGGGTCCAAGAAAGCGAGGAGCAGTGAGCCAGAAGCAGAAGCAGGACTCGCGTCAAGAGACAAACACGCTCAGGTGGAGTTTGGCTATGGATCATCTTGACTATATTTTAAACACTGAAACGTCACTGGAGGGGACATACGCCTTATCTAGTCCCACGGTGCTTCCATTACGAAAATTTGAACCTGTGCCATTTCCTGTGGTGAGGGATTACACAGAGGGGTGAGAAGGGCACATCTATTTTGGATTCTCATTTCAAAACCTCCCAATATCGCCGAGATCAGCTGGCACAAACAGAGTGCTTGGGAGTTTCTTTCATAGAAATGCACAGGGTGCCTATCAATGAAGCACATACAACCGGGGCGGAAGAACCCACCAATGGCCGCTCCATCAACTTTGGCAGATGTATACATTACGCCTTTTGATCTCCAAGGATGCTGTATTTAGATGACATAATGCGCCTTCGGTTATCTTTCTCTAAGGTAGAAGGGACGTAAGCAGATATCCACTTTTGCAAGATAAAATTAGCACCTCTTTGCTGGAAGATAAACATTTTCAGCAGGAAAGCTCTGATTAAAGTACAAAGCAGCCGAGGGGTATGAGGCTGTACCCCTTTGAGTGAAATTCCTATTTATAATAAAAGGAAATAGCATTGGTATGACATAGGGCGGTGAGACGCAGCCACGGTTCCCAGCGCTAGAGCAGTGGCCCCAGTGGCTGCCGTTCCGCAGGGTACCACCGTGGTTGGGGTCCAGAAACTGGGGCTCAGGGTAGGAAAGGGGAGGAGGAGGCTCCGTGCTGACCCCTGACTCAGAGCAAGGGCTCTGCTGGGCCTCGTGCTTTCTGTTGCCCCTTGCAGGCCTGCGGTGAGCAGCTGTGTGGTTGGCTCCCTGAGCCTCTGCCGCTGGCCGAGGGGGTCAGTGGGGCTGGCCGTCCCACCGCCCCCCCTCCCCCACTCGCCCCGTGCCAGGCTTGGTCTGCCCGAGTGTGGTGTTACCCTGATCATTCTCGCGAGGGCGCCATGCAGACGAGCTATGGCGGCCCCGCTGTTCCTCCGGGTGCCTTTTGCCGATTTCCACTTACGGGCTTTGCCCACAGAGACCCGGCCCCAGACAGTCGTTCCCTCTCCACGCTTCCCCCTTTCGTGGAGGCCACAGGACTGTGCGTGGCAAGAGTCCGGGGCTGCTCACGTCTGGGAAAACGACCGAGCTGTGCACACGGTTCTAGACTTCTCGTTTTCCTCCACTGGATGGCTGTCTTTCAGATCAGGAAATGTCAGCTCGAGAAGGTCTCGCCAAGCTGCGTCTGCTCGCCGAGACCCGCAGTGGGCCGGGAGCTACTCCTCCTCTTCTGTGGGGGCAGCCCGCCTCCTTCACGCCTCCAACAAGTATCTGTGGTCGTCTGCTGGGTGCCCAGGGCAGGCACCTGTGGGGACCAGCCAGGGCGTGGCCCTGTCTTCGCTGTTCAGAGAAATGACCGACCAAAGTGTGGTGAGGGTGGCAGGAAGGGGACACACTGTAGAGAGGCCCGAGCGACCCCTGGGCTCAGTATTCAGAGGCCACCAGATGAGAAGGGAAGGCAGGTGAGGAGGAACCTGCATGTGCAGTGGCTCAGAGACGTGGTGAACTGAGGGAGGACTGCTTGTCTGGGCCACAGAGACAAGACAAGACTGCTGCGGGGCCATGGAGATAGGGCAAGACCACTGTGGGGCCACGGAGACAGCAAGATGGCTGTGGGCCATGGAGAAAGGGCAAGACTGCTGCGGGGCCACGGAGATAGGGCAAGACCACTGTGGGGCCACGGAGACAGCAAGACGGCTGTGGGCCACGGAGATAGGACAAGACCACTGTGGGGCCACAGAGAAAGGGCAAGATGGCTGTGGGCCACGGAGAGAAAGCAAGACGGCTCTGGGTCACGGAGAGAAGGCAAGACCACTGTGCAGCCACGGAGACAGGGCAAGACGGCTCTAGGCCACGGAGAGAAGGCAAGACGGCTGTTGGCCACGGAGAGAGGGCGTGACGGCTGTGGGACCAAGACCCAACCACGGGAGTGCTGTGTCACCTGGATGGTTCCAGCTGCTCTTTGTGGCGACGGGTGGCCACATGCTCTACTCTGTCCCCAGCAGTGGCTGTTGTCCCACGTATGCTCAGAAGTGTCCAGGTTTGAACCCGTAGCAGACAGTCCCCTCTCTGAAGGATGTTAAGCAAAAGGATGACACACTGACCTCGAGGAGTGAGAGGTCACCCTGGCTGCTGCGCGAGGATGGCTCGGAGGGGCAGGGGTGACGGGGGAAGAACAGCCGTTAACCAAGGCAACTGCCCTGGGGGAAGAAAGCAATCAGGTCTTCTGGCGGATCCCTGGACACTGGCCCTGAACTGACATTAATCCCGGAGGCCCACAACGTCACGGGCACCCACCAGCCCCAGGAGGTCAGGGGATTAGTGGGGTTTTAGCTCAGATATGTCCAGCGGGTCCCCAAACCCGCCTGTGGTCATTTCCCCAGTTCTGGAGGGTGTACGTGGCGTGGACACGCTCAGCAGCGGGCAGCACCCTTGGGGAGGGGGTGCGGGGGAGAGGAAGGGGCCTGTCTAAGGGGATCCCATGGCCGAGGACAGCCATTCTGAGTCCCGGGCAGCCTGAAAGTACATACTGTCTGGAGGAGGGGCGGCCTCCCCCTTCAGAGTTGCCCCTCAGGTCTGGGCTCACCCTCCACAGGACCTGTGTTGACTGTTTGTGTCTCCACTTTGGCTGCGATGGCCTTAGGAGATATGCAGAATTTGCCGACACTCCCTCAGCACCCAGCTAAAAGGGACTCCACGCTTATAAGGACACATAACTTCGTTGATATCTTCTGTGTTAACAAAGACATTGACCTAGAGTTTACCTGTGCTCTTTTTAAGGGCTGCAGATGGATTAAACCAAAGCCCTAAACAAGGCTGCCCAAGATAGAACTAAAAATAAAATCAAAACTAAACTGTAAAATCAAAATTACATCAAAGCTTTTCTTTTTCTCTTTGATGTATTAAATATCAAATCTTTTTTTTTTTTTTTTGGAGGAGGGAATCCAGGGCGGGGCTAAGCGCAGGTGATGACAGGGAAGCAGGTTTCAGAGACATGAAGGCATCGGGCACTGCTTACCTCTACTGCTTACCAGACCCTTCTCACGTGTGCCTGCCATGAACGAGGCTTGGAGTGAAGGTGGATGTTAGGTGTGGGACGTGGGTGTCTAGGAACTCTCCCTGGAGAAGCAGGTGCGGCTCCAGGGGCCGGGCAGGCCAGAGAGCAGAGGGCAAAGAGCCCACCGTGGCTCAGAGAAGGGCATCAAAGGCAGGTCGAATGTTATGGCCCTGGCACACCCTGAAAAGCCCCTCCTGACCCTCTCCTCTCTGAATGTTGCTCCTGGGAGCAGGTCCCACTCATTCGCAATGAGATGTGATTTATAACGCATCTCCCTGCCTTCCCCAGGAGGGGTGGAAAGGTGGGGCTAGAAGTTCGTACCAAATGTAGGTGATTCCCTTCAGGCCCCTTCCCAAAGCCAGAACGGATGCCGAGTTTTGGGACATGAGAGCTCTGAGATTGGGGAGAGGCGAGAAGGAGGACCCTCCAAAGCAGGAGGAGTGGGCCCCAAGCCAAATCAGTGCCCACTTTTTAGCTTATACTTTCCCCTGGGGATGGGGAAAGTTCTGACTTCTACCTTAAGTGAGTTCGGAAAAACATCAAATTCCTCAATGTTCTGGCGTTGGATGCCCTGATTTGCTGGGATCTGTTACCCCTGCCCTTTGGGCAATCCACCATGGCCTGCACCCTTCCTGTGAATTTCTAGGATGCCAAACTGGGGATCAGTCTTCCTGGTCTCCTAGCCAGCCCGGATGAAGGAAGCATCTACATCAGCTGCATATCAGAGAACCTGGGGGCTTTGAAAACATCCTCATGCCAGGGCCCCACGCATGAGGGTTCTGGTTTAATTAGTCTGGGGTGCAGCCTAGGCGCTGGAGTTTTAAAAAATCTCCCCTGGTGATTCTAAAGTCTAGTCCAAGTTGAGAACTCTTGCTCCAGATCAAGGAGCTTGGGAAGCCACTCCCACCAAGCAGGTAAAATCAATGGTTGCTTAGTGGATCAGGGACCAGCAACTTCGGGCATCCCCAACGGGCTGGTTAAAGATGGACAATCTCAACCCCACCCAGACCTGCTGAACCTGAACCTGCACTTTGGCCAGACCCCAGGGAATAGTGTGCATGTTGCATAGAAGGGCCTTGGACGAGATGAATTCTTAGGTATCTTGCAGCCCTGACATCCTGTGGTTTGGCTCCACCCACCTCCCTCCATCACTTACGGGTGTGGGTTGTAAGAGACGACCTTTCAGGGATAGTCTGTTCTTATACTGGCATAGCGATTTAGGTTTTTCATTTTTCTCTATTTCTTTTAGATACGTCCTTAATCGGCAGAAATGGTTTCTCCATAGTTTCTGTAAATAATTCTCTTAATACTAATCTCATCTATAAAGTTATTCTCCCCCAAAGAATTTGTGACAATTAAAAAAAATGTCCTCCTCACCATGTCTGCTTCTCAGTATAAGTCTGAGTTTGTGCAAGTTCTTTCGATCTGAAGGCAAAGACCATGGGGCCATTTCTACCAAGCTTTGACCTATGGAGTGCTGCTTGGGCATAGGTGCTTTGTGTCCCCCTGGGGGGCTCCTTAGTACCACTAAAATGCATCAAAGGTCATCGAAGGCTAGTTGCCTTTGACTCTGTTTTATTCCTACTGGAAATCTATCTAACCACCCCCCCAAAATATGGTAAAAGGCTTTCTGGGTAAAATATTCCTGTTATAGAGATAAACTCATAACACAAACATGAAATCATGCAAATGCTCACAATAGGGAGGGATGTGGCCCCCGTTAGAACAGTGTCTACACAGGGTGAGGTATGCAGCAGGCTGCTGGGCTGTGGCGGGGGGGGGGGGGAGCGTGGGTATGGCTACACCTGTCATCACTGCTATGTGCCTATCAGGAGAAATTCATAGAAGGGATTAGGAGAAGATACAAGACTTTAATTAGAGATATGTTACAGAACACATCAAAATAAAAAGCTTTTGCACAGGGAAGGAAATAATCAACAGAATTAAAAGACAACCAACAAAACGGGAGAACGTATTTGCAAATGACATATCTGATAAAAGGGCTAATACCCCAAATCTACAAAGAAGTGATACAACTCAACACCCCAAAACCAAATAATCCAATTAAAATGGGCAGAAGAGGGGCGCCTGCGTGGCTCAATTGGTTAAGCGTCCGACTCTTGATTTCAGCTCAGGTCGTGACCTCAGGGTTGTGGGATTGAGCCCGGGGTCGGGCTCCGTGCTCAGTGCTCAGTGCTCATTGCTGAATCTGCTTGAGATTCTCTCTCTCTCCCTCTGCCCTTCCTCCTTTCCCCCGCGCAGGGGGATGGGCAGAAGACACGGCCAGACATTTCTCCAAAGAAGACATCCAGATGGCTAACAGGCACATGAAAAGATGCTCAACATCACCCATCGTCGGGAAAATACAAATCAAAACCACAACGAGATATCACCTCACACCTGTCACAATGGCTACAATTAACGACACAGAAAACAGCAGGTGTTGGCGAGGATGCGGAGAAGGGAGAACCCTCGAGTACTGTTGGAGGCGGAGAAGGGGGAACCCTCGAGTACTCTTGGCAGGAATGCAAACTCGTGCAGCCACTCTGGAAAACGGTACAGGGGCTCCTCAGGAAATTAAAAATAGAACTACCCTATGATCCAGTAATCCCGATACTCGGTATTTATCCAAAAAACATAAAAACACTAATTTAAGGGATGCACGTACCCCTGTGTCTATAGCAACATTATCTACAAGCAGCCCAAGCACCTAATGACAGACGAATGGATAAAGAAGAGACAGTATTATATATACACACAACAGAATATTACTCAGCCATAAAAGAGAGCGAGAGCTTGTCGTCTGCAACGACGCGGATGGAAATAGAGGGTACGATGCTAAGTGAAATAAGTCAGAGAAAGACAAATGCCATAGGAGCTCACTCATATGTGGAATTTAAGAAACAAAACAAACGGACAAAGAAAAAAAGAAAGAAACCCAAAAGCAGGCTCTTAACTCTGCAGAGCACCCTGCTGGTGACCAGAAGGGAGGAGGCGGGGGGCTGGGGGGAAACGGGATGGGGCTGAAGGAGCGCACGTGTCGCGAGGAGCAGCGGGGGACATATGGAGGTGCCGAACCACTGTGTTGTAACCTGACACTAATATCATCACACTGCCTGTTAACTCTACTGGAATTCAAATTAAAAACGTAACTTAAAACAAGTGAAAAAAAAAGAGAGATGTTAGAGAGAAGAATCACCCACGATCCCACCACTTGCAGGTTTTTTATATTTGCACAACATCAGCATCATTTTAGTTCCGGGTGTGGGCACTCTAAGTGGCCCGTGTGGCTGAGAACACAGGCTTGCGTCAAGGTTACGTGTCAGCGGTGGGAGGTTTTATTTGGCAGCTGGAGGAAGAAGGTAGGGAGAGAACGTGGGGATCGTCAAGTGACGCCACGCCATGCCAGACCACCACTGACCCTCCCGCTCGGCCGTCCGGTGATGGGGCAGCCCCCTGTTTAAGAATGGGTTCCTGCCCTCCTCACATGCGGGTGTTTTCCTTTTATGGTCTGACCTAAATAGCAGTACAATAATTGATACTTAGCGCCAACCAGATCTTCGCCCATCTCGGCTGCCCTTTTCTGGCCGGGGAAACTGGGATCCCGAGGGGGGGCCGCTTGCCTGAGCAAACACAGCTCATCGGGGGCAGGAGCAGGATTGGAACCTGGCGTGCCCGATACCGAGCCCCCAGCCACCACGCGGCCCAGCCCCTGCAGGCGGGAAGGTCCCCGAGGCCTGGAGCAGACAGGCGTTGGGTCGCGGCCCTGTTTATTGTTCCTGCGGCTCCCTGTGCAGGCATCAGCACACTGTTTGGAGGGTGAGGGCCGGGGGCCTTTGAGGCGAGCCGAGAAGGAGGGCTCCTGCGGGGGCCTGCCGTCCAAACAGGTGCGACAGAAACCAGAGGGCGGCCAGGGGGGCGAAGGGCTGGTGGGTGGGCGGCGAGCCTGCCAGGGCTCCTGGGGCATCTTGTGATGACATGTCCTGTGACCGCCAAGGCCAGGCCTGGGCCCTCCGCACGGCCCCTCCCTGTGAGGGCTGGGGCCCAGGGCACGGTGCCCACCCTTCCTGCGGGCACCGAAGCCGTCTGCTGCCAGCCGGGGCTTCCGGGGGCAGACACCAGGGACCACGCTCTATGCCCCCAACAGCTTTGCTCTCCCGTGTTCGAGACCATGGCCCAATTCCCAGACGGGTTCCTGAAGCGAGCCTTGCGGGCTGTGACCCACTCCGTGAGCGGAGAGGCGGCCTGGTCGTGGGCTGAGGTCCCAGCCCAAGCTCCTAGCGTCTGCCGAGCACTGCGGACGTGAGGTGTGCTTTTCCTGCCCTATTTTATGCAATCCCGACAACTCTGTCAGGTGACCTTCAGCACCCCACTTTGCAGGTCAGCATTGGAGGCT
Source organism: Potos flavus (assembly GCA_028534135.1). Classification (NCBI taxonomy): domain Eukaryota; kingdom Metazoa; phylum Chordata; class Mammalia; order Carnivora; family Procyonidae; genus Potos; species Potos flavus. Next base: position 2,329,722 of record CM052888.1, on the reverse strand, counting down.
CCAAACAGTCGAGTGACATGCCCAGGAGACGGGCTAGGGCTCGACGACCTGGGCCGTGTGACCTGGGCTTTACCCCGATATCATGGCCCAGAGGCTGCAGCCCGGCTCTGCGGGAAAACAGCGGGCTCCTGACCCTGTGACTTTGCCACTATCCCCCCGTCGGGTCCTCAGGGGCTGACCTCTCTCTCTGCCCCCACAAAGTGAAGGCAACGAGGATCTGCTTCCTGGGTCATCGTGGGGGTCAGAGGAGCCCTTCCTGCGAGCGCCTGCGGCAGGGCGAGGCGCCTGGCATCCAGCATCGCCTGTGAGGCCGTCACTGGGGACCGAGCAGCCTCCCCCGTGACCGCGGCCGCCTCCCCCTTTCCCGTGGTCGCCCTGCGCTGGAGGGGATGATCGTGAATGAGGGTGACACTGAGGAGAGGGGAGATGACCTGGATGAAGTGGCTGCTGCAGACAGTGCGTGGTTCCCACCACCTGTTCCCCGGGCACGTTTGCAGTCGGGCACGGCCGCTGTGCTGGGACACCGTGCCGGGGCCCTGGCCGCGCGAGGCTCTGTCCCCCCCGTCCGCCAGCGGCCGGCGCACCACTCCACCTGCTGAGCCTGCCCGCCGGCTGCGGGGCACGCGGGGGGGGGTACATGGGGGGGCTGGGTGGGGAGAGGCACGAAGGGAAGCTGCTTGTCCCCGAGCTTGCAGCAACCTTCTGACGGAGAAGAGAAGGGAAAGGCTTCAGGAGAAAGACCCTGTGCAAAGTCGTGTTTGCTCGGGAGCGCGTCCATTCAGGCTGTGACCTGAGAACAGGAGAAGGGAGGCGTGCGTTCTGCCGAGTTTCAGTCGGTGTCCGTGGGGCCCCGTGGGGCCGGGGAGCCATGGTTTGCATTCGTCCCCGTGGCCTCTGTGCGGATGACCGTTCCGGCCACCACCCAGTGGGGCTCTTCTCATTAACCCGGTCACACGGCCGATAAGCCGGAGAGGAGCGAGGGCGGAGCTGAACCCCCACAAGCGGGTGCGGGGTGGGGGTGGGGGGGACGTCTCTGGGCTTTGCTAATTGGGGTTCTCTTCTCCTCTCGATTAGGTTCTGCTCTTTGTCTGAGCAGACAAGATAAGGAGGAAGCTGGGCTTTCCTAACGAGCCCGCCTGGCAGGGCCACGTGGTCACTGCCGAGCCTCCGGCCTCTGCAGGAATCCTGCTGGGTTTGGAGTCACTCTGCTCAGAAAACAGGGGCGAGCGGTCGCGGTCGCGGTCGCGGTCGCTGTCTCTGGGAAGCTGGAGGCCATCCGGAGCCCCTCTGAGGGCCACCGGCGAGGGGGGAGGCTGCCTCGCGAGGGCTCCTTCACCCAGAGAGATTTTCCTGCTGAGCGGCGGACCCGTTTGCTCATCAGAATTGCAGAAGTTCTGGCCGCCAGGGACTCCCCGAAGCCGCGGCCGCTCTCAGGCCACAGGGGAAGCGTCAGCGCGCGGGGCAAAAATCACATCAGACGACAGACATCAAGCTGTGTGCTTCTTTTGTGTCTTTTCACCAGGAGGACGTGAAAAAACAAATCGTGATTCATCAGCACCTGTTTTTTTTTTGAAAAATAGAAATAATATCCATCCCCACCCCCAAAAAAGCTCCACTCAGCGAATTTGTAAATTAAAGCAGGGAGATGCTTACTTTAAAAATTTTAAAGGCCTCGCATATCCGATAGTCCAAACCAAGAATAATATTTGGCGCTGATATGGATTTTTTCCCCCTATCTGAATATACAAAGTATTATATGTTATATTGACATTTGGGCTAAATCCTTCCCTTATAAGGTGTTTGACATAAATAGCTTTTATTATGTAATTCTTAAATAGAAGGAATACACACATTTCTTAAAGGTCCCAGCTGTTATTGTTATCATTCGAGATGTGGAATTGGAATCCCAACTTCCAATATCAAATTTTAGCACAAACCCTATAAAATCTATCATGTCAGAATGTGCCAGAACCTCTAAGCCCTTCTCGGCCGAACAAACTGCAGCTGGGACTTCATCCCGAAGGCAGAGAATCGACTCTGCGTGTGGGATGGAGGCAGCAAACCGGCCCCGGTTTTCGCCTGGCTGCCGGGCCGGCTGGGGAAGGCGTGGATTTAGATTAGCCGTGTCCTACGCCGCTTGTCGGGGTGACACAGGTCTGTAGGGCCGAGCCCGGGGCCTGGAGATAGGGCCAGCCAGCAGGAATGCAGGGAATGTTTTTCTTCGGACCCTATCGAGGCACACAGACCATGGGGATTCTGTCCGCGGTGACAGCCTTAACATTTGCCAGAGCCCAGGACGCCGCTGCACAAATGGCATTGCCCACCCTGGAAGTGAGAAGGTAACGTTTATTTTTGTATTTTTTTCTCTCTCTCCCATATACAGACTGTAGAAAGACCACCAAGCGTGCGCCATTTTTTTTTTCCACCATGATGTACAATTCACATTTGTTAATCAAAAAAAGTGCCCGAGGTCATCCACCTAGACTTTTTTTTTTTTCCTTCTTCTTCTTAAACAGGAAACGGGTTTCAGATGTTTATATGTTAAAAAGTAAGGCTACTAATCTGTTTAGCCATTTACCAGATCCTGGCGAACTCCCTCGTACATTTTAATGTTCAGACCCCATAGAATGACATTCTTTTGATCCCTCTTGTTATTTAGAATGAAAAACAAAATCTTTCAATAGTCACCTGCTTTGCTGGGACAGTTCTAGCAGAGGTAAAGTCAATGAGTAAATGAATCCGGGAGTTTAGTGGAATTGTGCTCACGGGAGTGTTGCTGTTGTGTCGTGCATTTGAAAATCCAACATTCTCAGGCCATACTTTAAAATAGACGGTGGTCACATGTATTTTCATGCGTCGGTGGAGGCATCCTACTTGGATCCGGAATAGAGGTTTACAAATGCACACAGTTAGGAAGTCTATAGCAAAGGCAAAACTAGTCCTTTTAAATGTCAGATCTTTTTCTTTGAATCAGCAGGATATTTTCCATGGGGCTTCTCGATATTAGGCTGTGAACGGTAACAGAGAAAAGCCATTTTCCTTGGGAGTCCGTGATCACTTGAAAGGACTTCAGCCTGATGTTTAGAAATCAAGGTTTTTGTTTTATTGCTGGAATTTTTTTTCTTGCCCTGGGGCTGATAATTTCAAACGGTCGCACTGCTGGTGAAAATGTGTCCCTGTTTAGTGTGGCAAGTCACTGATATTTTTCTATGATGGGAGGTTTATGTATTCATAAACCGGGAGAAAAGAGCACAATCAGGGGAGGTTTGAATGCTTTTTTAGTGAATTTGTTAGTATTCAAAGCACTGGCCGAGAAGACTGTTTTAAATGTAGGACTCAGAAGGAATTCTATCATTTGCTAAACCTGGGTCTCATGGCCGCTACTCTTTACCCGCCTGTGTTTGATCAAATGCTTTATGTCTGCAGATCATGAGAGGAGGCAAGCGATGGTTTTTGGAGACATTTTGTCAAAGAGAGAAAAACAGCTAAATTGAAATGAACTCTTAAAAGCAGCCCAATAGTCTCTGGATGGGTTAAAAAGGTATTTGCAAAAATTAAAACACAGACAAAGAATCATTCTCAATTCCCTTACCAGTATTGTCACCTCGATATATAAATATTGATATAATATTCTATGAGGCAAAAGGATAGTTGTTTTCTTTTTCCTCAGAGTTTTCAGAAGTGGCTGGAGAAAAGATTAGTGTAAGTGTAAAAATGGGTGTGTAATAAATGTCCAAGCTCCTTTAAACGGAGTTGGGATGGATATGATTAAACACAATTGAATGTATTTTTGACCAATGAAATTTTGGTGATTTTTGGTAAATGAAAAAACCCCTTTGATTTCCTGGGGCATGTTTTATCTCAGCGTTCAGAGGACGCAAGGCTGCCCCAGGATGGGGGCTCGGCACTCCCAGCGCAAACCCAGTGACAAACGGCGACGGTGCCACCTGAGCTGAATGTGAGGGAGAATAATGGCAAGTGGTCGTGTTGAGTGAGAAGCTTCTGTCGGGCAGGTCCGGCCAAGTGTCAGCACCCCAGCAGAGGCTGGGCCGCACGGAACAAATCCCCACCAACCCCAGACTCCCTCTCCAGGACGTGTCCGCCGCACCCGAGGACCCCGAGTCTTGCCCAAGGACAGCCCTGCTTCGGGGGTTCTCTGCCAAGCCCCAGGGTGCTCACGGAGCAGAGGGGGAGCCTGGCGTAGCATCTATGCGGCTACAAAAGGCTGCAGAGCGAGCTGACAGAAGGAATTAGTCTGGGGAGGGGACAGACCCGGTGCCGGTGAATTTCCCGCATGGGGCAGGACGCGGGGCACTGGGCTGGCACTTCCTCCTGCGTGAAAATCACAGGACACGAACCACTCTGGGTCAGTACCTTTTTTATTTTTTTCCTTAACCATCTCTCCGGGTCCTGGACCGTTACGAACAGAAAAAAAAAAAAA
>CM052888.1:2298925-2324781 GCA_028534135.1 Potos flavus | reverse complement strand
CTCCGAGCCCTGCTTCCCTCCCGTCCTTCCTGCCCCCAGGCACCGTGCGTCCGCCAGCCCCCGCAGGACGCCCCTGCCGTGGGCGCAGTGCTGGCGCAGGCGCCTCCTTAGGGCCCCCGGGAGCCAGCAGGAGCCGGCCGTGTCAGGACTTCAGCACCGTCAGCCAGCAGCTCCCAGCCGTGGCTCTCCCCATTTCTCAGATGCGCACCCAGGGGCGCGAACCGAGCTCCACCTCGAGCACGCGGAGTGGCCCGTGAGCACTGCGTCGCTGCACCAGCTCCAAGGACCGCGAGCCGGGGAGAAGCAGGCCCTCGTGGGAGGGGATGGGTTCCCTTTAAGGAAGAGCCCGGTGGGGCCCCCCACCCCCCTCCCCGACTCTCTCCTCTTGGTTTTGTTGTTCGTCACCTCTGTCTGCGAAGCTCCGCCCTAACCCGCCGCCCCTCAGAGTGAGTCCCTGTCCGAAGGGCCCCGCTGGGTTTAATGCCCAGCTGTCACCCTCTTGAAATCCGTAATTGCTGAGTGAGGGGCCCGCTCTCCGCGGTGAGTGCTTCCTCGCACAGATCCAGGCTGCCGGCTCGGTACCTGAAGCCGGCGCGGGCTTTCTGGCTGTAAAATACAGATGCTGCGGAGCCGCCCAGGTTACGGAGCTCAAGGTCATCAACCGCCCGAGTAAACACGGGGCAGAGAATCAAAACCAGCCGCGCGCGAAGCCGGCCGGGGAGTGAGGCAAGGCAGGAGGGCACCTGGGGTCCGATCCTAGTCACCCTGGGAAGGGTCGCTCTTTCAGAGCTGACGGCTGTGCACCTCGCTGACTCCTCCCCTTGCCGCTCCCTGCCCGGGCTGTCCCTCTCCCCGCTCTTGTCTGCCAGGCTCCCCATTCCCTGTCACCATCCGTGGTGGCCCTGAAGTGTGTCCACATCCCAATCCCTGCAACCTGTGGTTGGGACCTCCTGTAGAGAAAGGCTCTTTGCAGATGGAATTAGGGTAAGAATGTCCAGAGGGGATCCCCCTGAATCCAACGGCTGGTACCCTACACCAGAGAGGAGGAGGCAGACGCAAAGGGTCACAAGCCGAGGGATGCCCGGGTCCCCAGGAGCTGGAAGAGGCAGGAAGGATCCTCCCCTCAGCCTTTGGAGGCTGTGACACCTGGATTTTGGGCCTCTGGCCTCCAGAACCAGAGAGAATTCATGTCTGTTGTTGTAATCATCTGGTTTGCAGCAGTTGGGGGCAGCCCCAGGAAACTGCACCATCCGACTTCCTCTCTGCTTTGTTTTGTGCAAGCTTCTCTCTCGGCTTTCCCCCACCCACTGTACGTAGGGCGAGGCTGTGTGTGTGTGTGTGTATGTGTGTGTATGTGCGTGTGTGTGCGCGTACGCGTGTGCACATGCGCTGCTCACAGCTGTGGTCCCAGCGCTGGAAACACGGACAACCGGAGCCTCCGGGAACCAGGGAGAGAGAACATTGCTTTGGTCCTCAGAGCCATAGGTCTGTGGAGCACAGGCTGCACAGCCCCCAGACCCCAGTGGGCAGGCAGCCCCTGGGGTGTGGGGAAGCTGAATTCACCGCAACCTCCACCCCGGCAATTTCACAAGCCGGCCCTGTGCCTTGGGAAGCTCTGGGAAACACAGAAAGTGTTCCTGGTCCCTCGTCCTGTGCTCCCCGTCATTGCCCTGAGTCCTTTGTCTCCCTGGCCCCCGTATCACGGGGCCTCAGCTGCAGGCAGCCGGGTGACGCCGGGACGGGGCTCACTCCTCTGAGTCACGCCTGGAGACCCTTGCCCCAACGGCAAGCTGCCAAGCCCTCGCCATCCCAGCCGTCCAGCGTGCTCCCCCTAACTGGTGCCCCAGGACTTGACGGGCAAGTCGATGCTGACGTCAGTCTCTTTGTCTTAAGTTAGATCATCCTGATGGACTGTTTCTCAGCGGATTATCTTCTGTGTGCCCCTCCAGATTCACTCCTGCCTTCTCTGCCGTCTCCGGCCCTGCTGGCTGACTGGCCTGGACTCCGTCATCCCACCCTGGCCTCTGCTTCTGGTTGGAGCTGGCAGTGGGGGCAGTGGATCCTAAGACAGTGAGGAGAGGGAGGGCAGATGTTCTCCGCTCCCTCCCTGCCGGGACACCTGGTCGACTGCATCCCCTACCTACGGTCAAAGCTCCTGTTGGGGTCCTCTTCATGTGGACAACGTACCTAGGTGTCCCCTCTCTGTCCCCTCATCCCTGCAGTCCCCCACTGCTGCCTGCCTCCCTCCTCCAGAGCTTGTGCACACTTGCGATCGTTGCCTTTATAGGTAAAGGTATAGATCAAACCCTTTCAATTTAAAGCCCCGTTGGCGTGGCGGTTTATTTCCGACCCGGCAGGACCCCGACTGATCCTGTGTCCCTAAGCAGGCTATCACTGATGACGCAGCAAACGCCTACCAGGAGGCAGGGCTCCACCCCCGCCTCCCTTCTCAGAGGAGAAGCTCCCACCACAATGCGCCCCAGGAGGCCAGGGGCTCTGTCTCGTGTTCACTAGAACTCGTATTGAGATCCTCGTAGAGCCACACGGAGCTGTAGGAAATGGTCCAGGGAGATCCCCCAGGGGCAACATTTTGCAAAACTGTAGTACAATGTTACGAGCAGGGTATTCACGCTGGCACAACCCCCCCCCCCCATCACTCACATCTCAGATCTGCCTGTGGCTTTACATGCGTGTAGAGTCACGTGCCACCCCCACAGGCGTGCTACGGAGCATTTCCAGCACCCCAAGGATGCTGTCCATCCGACTTCTCTGGAGGTTTTTATTTTACCCTGATTTCTTCAAAAGTCTTAAAAAAATCTTGTTTTCTCACCACCACTGTGTTCCCAGTGCCCAGAACCATGCCCGACACATGGCAGAAACTCAAAACATCCTTACTGGCTGAACGCGGGGTGCGTGTCCCCCTCGCGACACCCCTGCGTGCGGACCAGGAAGCGGGGCTTAGCGACGGCACCGTGCGCCCAGGCTGGGCACCGAGTCGGAGTCTCCCCGGGGCTGGGGGCCGCAGTCGGGCTCCCTGGGCTCTCCCTGCTGCCCCCCGAGGGGTGGTGCCGCGGGCACCCTGATGCAGCAGGCCCCCCACCCGGTTCAGCCTCAGCGTCTCCCCCTCCGTCTGCAGCCGCCCAGCACATGCTTCTAGACTCGCTCGACTGTGGGTCCTCCCCACAGCTGCGCCGGGCAGCCGTCCTCCGAGCTCGTCCAAGGCTGATAAAAGCGCCGGGCAGGACGCAGCGGAGCCTGGAGCCTGGCCGGCCTGATAACTGGCTTCTCTTTGATGTTTTTCAAGTTCAGAACGGACCCAGGCCCCTTGGCCAGCGTTGCACGCTTGTTTATTTTCGTCGCCGTGTAGGCTTTTGTGATTTCCCCTTCCCAAGTGGGACAGCTATCATTATTCCTGTCATTACCCTATTGGAAATGTTGCTAAACGCGCTCTCCTGCTCCACCCGACCCCTCCTTCCAAACGCCCGAGGAAGACCACCCACAACGCAGACCTTCCCTCCATTTAACTTTAGTCTCAGGATGTAAGTTTGCAATTTCATCACAATTAAAAAAAAAAAAAAAAAGCCCAAAACCAAAAACGAGACTGGCTTTCCTATCCCAGACCTGCGGACCATCCCTCCCTGACAGGCGGGCTCAGGAGCCGCCTAAGAGTCCCCAAGAACTGCGGGCTTTCAGGGCCGGTGGGGGGCGGGGGGGGGACCAGGAAACAGTTTCACAAGAAAACACACAGTACTGTCCTAAGTTACGTTCCAAGTGCCTTAGATCAGAGCAAGACCGCTAAGCTGTGTTCCTCTCATAAATACCAGTGACTTACTCAGAGGGCACAGGAATGCGGGGCGCTGGAGAACCACACCACTTCCTCTCTGGGAGCTCGGGTGCTCCCTGGATCGGAATGTTCTAGATGTTAAGGACACACCTGTAAAGATCCTCACAATTACTGTCAGAGCCCCTTGCAATGTTTCCCTGCATGCTGCCTTCCTGAACATAACGTTTGTGTTTAATTTTCTTGCTTTCTTTCCTTTCTTACTTATTGTCTTTTTAAGTCCGTGTCTGAAACACACGCATAGACGCGTGCACACACACTCAAGCACTCACTCCCTGTACGTTTCCCTCCCTCTGCTCCCAGCATATTTCCTTTTTCAGCCTTTTGGAAAATGTTGCAACGGGGTTTGACCGGAATGAGATTCAAGTGGATGATGTGGCCCAGGGTCCCCGCCGGCTCTCACAATCCACATTTCTTTTCTTCTATATGTTCCCGGTCTCCTTTTTCTTTCTTTTTTTTTTTAAGTGGGCTCCACAGCATGGAGCCCATGGTGGGGCTTGAACTCATGACCCTGAGATCAAGACCTGAGCTAAGATCAAGAGTTGGACGCTTAACCAACGGAGCCACCCCGGCGCCCCCCTCCCCATCTCCTTTTATAGTTTGTTCCTTCCTTCAGAGCAGTAAAAGAAATGTTTTCTCAGTGAATGTTATTTTCCCATCTGCCTTCCATGAGAACACTGGGAGAGAGGAATAAACCTGTGTTTCAACCAACACCTTAAGTCTGCAATTTGGAAGGAAAACGTTTTAGTCAAAGGAAAGGCAGTAGAAATGAGTTTAAATGTATAAAATGAGGCTCTACTCTTTATGGAAGGAAAAACAAATTCTAACCACAATTAGGTTGTTTTCCCAATATCTCAGGGCTGCTAGGTATGACCACACATGCCCACGGCACAACCCTGGGGGCCGCCGTTCGCAGGGGTGCAGTGCTGTGCCATGGACAGGATGGGCAGTGTGTGTCCTGGAGTGGGGGTTGGGGGCTCTCACACGTAGCTGGCGGCAGTGGAATTCAAGCCCTTTGGAAAGACATACGATGGTCACTAACAAAATTATGCATGCAGTTTCTCTGGGACCCTGCAATTGCACTTTTTATGTTTTTTTTTTTTTTTAAAGATTTAATTTATTTATTTGACAGAGAGAAACACAGCGAGAGAGGGAACACAGCAGGGGGAGTGAGAGAGGGAGAAGCAGGCTTCCTGCCGAGCAGGGACTCGATCCCAGGACCCTGGGATCATGACCTGAGCCAAAGGCATATGCTTAACGACTGAGCCACCCAGGCGCCCCTCACTGCAACTACACTTTTAAAAAAAATTTTTAGAGAGACCACATGTGCACACGGAAGGTGGGAGCAGAGGGAGAGGGAGAGAGAGAATCTTGAGCAGGCTCCAACCCAGCATGGAGCCCAATGCAGGACTCGATCTCACTACCCTGAGATCATGACCTGAGCTGAAATCAAGGGTCAGATGCTTCCGTGACGGAGCCCCCAGGCACCCCTGCAGTTCCACTCTTGAGTGTACCGCTGTGGGAGTGCACATGCTTTTTCAGAAGCCTGGGCAGTTTCTTCACTGGCTCCCTGCCCCCTGCCCCGCAGGACCGCGTGCGGCAGCAGAAGCCTGGACGCGGCCTAGATGCTCGTTCACAGGGGCAAGCCAATAAGCTAGGATCTATCCTGAAATGGAAAGCGGTGTAGCCTTCAGGATAAAGAGGCCGATTCTCAAAGGCAGCAATGCCTGGACATGTCGCTCGGGGGAGGGGGAGGCTTCTAACGCAGGAGAGTCTGCATGCCGTCTGCTCCCCCTGATGAGCCGGATGACGTCCGGCAAGTCGTTCAGCCTCCTCTGCCTCACTTTGCCCATCTGTACCGTGGGGATGTGGAGAAGACTTCATGAATCAGTATGTGTCAAACATTTAGGATGGTGCTGGCATGGGGCAAGGGCTGTACGACCATTAGTTATTATTACTGTGTCGCCGCTGTCATCAGAAAGAGAGCACGTATGTGCTTGGGTAGGCTTTGAAAGCCCCTGAAAGGGTACCCAGAACCACAGGTGCCACGGATGGCGGCTGCCAAACAAACCAAGAGACCAAGGGTAGGGCGAAGTGGAGGGACACCTACTGATAACTTTTGTCTTCCGAATTTCTATCAAGAGTCTCTGTTCACAATATTTTTCAATCTTTTTAAGGAAAATTTGTAAGCATGCAGAAAGGTTGAAGAATTGTACAGTGAACACCAATGTGCCTACTATCTCAGCTCTGTAGTTAGCACTTTGCTGTACGTGGTTTACCATTCTTCCACACAGCCACCCAGCTACCCGTTCATCCATCCATCTACCCATCTATTCATCCACCCACCCACTCATCTAGTCATCCACTCATCTATCCATCCACCCACCCACCCATCTACTCATCCAACCACCCATCTATCTATCCATCTACCCACCCATCCACCCAGCCATCCATCTACTCATCCATCCATCCATCCATCCATCCATCCATCCATCCATCCATCCATCTATCTACCAACCCACTCCTCCATCCACCCACACACCCATCCATCTACTCACCCACCCATCCATCTACTCACCCAACCACTCATCCATCCATCCATTCACCCACCCACCCATGAATCCATCCATCCATCCATCCATACACCCATTCATCCACCCACCCATCCATCTACTCATCCACTCATCTATCCACCCACCCAACCATCCATCCATCCATCCATCCTTCTGTCTTCCACCAAACCTTCTTATTTTTTGGATACATTTCAAAGTAAACTGTAGATATTAGGATATTTCCCCCCAGATTCTTTTGCACAGGTAACAATTAGCTCGAGTTCAATATTTGTCTATGAGATTTTTTTTTATGCCAAATGTACATAGAGTCAAATGCACAGGTCTGAAGTGTCCTGTTTGATAATTTTGACGATGCATTATTTATTTTAAAAGTAAATTACCTCCAAATAAAATGTGGCTGACTGGGAGAGAGAGACAGAGGCAGAGAGAAATTGAGACAAAGCAAAACAGCACTTTGAACCCACAGAGAGGAAAAAAAAAAACCATCATGAAGTCAACGTGATAGCTTATCTAGGGGAGAGGGATTTACAAGCGATAATGCTTATTACGGATGGGTCTCTGTGGTGGACTGTTTCTATGCCCTGAAAGCGTGTGTCCTTTGGGACCTCGCAGCCAGCTCCTTGGGCAGGAAGCATCATTGTCAGGGCCTCCGATCTCAGTCCCTCTGCTGGCTAGCCCTGTCATCTTGGAGAAGGCACTCAGCTTGTCTGGGCCCCAGCTCCCTCCTCTGGGAAGGATGCTGCTTCCCACTTCCCTGGTCGCTGGGGAGGGCTCTGGGAGCCAACACGCAGCATGTTTAGAAGGGCCTGCGGCATCTAGTAGGTGCTCCGTGGCTGTTGTCTATTACGATAAATCACACATCTCTCTCTCTTTGCTTTATATTTTTTTCCAAAATAGAATTGGAAAGAACCAAACAATGCAAGTTTTAAGTTTTTCATCCTTGGGGGAAAAATGTCATCTCTCCCTACAGCTTCGCCGCCCTCCCCATCCTCTGCAAAAATCCAGGGAAATGAATCAGCCTGCAGTCTTTTGCTTCTCTAATTCTTTGATTACTACATGATTGCAGCATCCACTCAGGCCGGGGCTAAAAATCGAAAGAAAACAAGAATTCTTGAGTTATTTCCAGATCCTGAATCTGACACCACGATTCCTCTCTCAGTTTTGGCAAAACCTACAAAATGAGTGACCAAGAAGGGTAAACAAGTTTAGGTAAACACTCTATATACTGATTCATGATTTAAGTACATCAGTTAACATTTAGCTTAATTTACCGCAGTGTTTTAATGTCATTAAGAATGTAACTTCTTAGGAAAACTAAGAAAGTCTGTTTTTAGCCCAGACATGCAATTAAGGGAATTAGTAACGAGATACATCACCCTCAGGAACTGCGATAGAGCAAGAAAGCTCGTGCGGCCCTTTATAAAGACGCTCTTGCAGCCCGCGCCAGAGTTCACCGAGCCTCGATCCGAGGGCAGCCGGGAGGAAAAACACAAAATGAAAGAAGGGAGTCGCTGCCCCCGCGCCGCACAGCAGTAAGAACAGATTCGCGATCGTGTGCAGATATGAAATAGTCAGAAAATCAGGGTCTGCGCTGGGGAATTCGTCGCTTTCCTGTCTGGGTCAGAGTCACCCTCGAGCACTCACGGCAGCTTTGCAAGGATCCCCGTGTGAGCCCGGGCAGTGGGTTTGCTGGGGCCGGCACTGGGACAAGGAGAAAGGATTTTTTTTTTCCTTTTTGAGATCCTGAAAGAGAATTCCACTTCTGATGAGCTCTGGCGTTTACTTAGTTTCTGGAAGCTTGACACCCACTAGATCGGGGCGTCCCCTCCTCGGCACTGCTGACATTTGTGGCGAGGTCATTCTTTGTGGGGTGTTGGGCGGCATCCCGCGCTTCCCCCACCTCCGCCCCATGATGACAACCCCAAACGCCTCCAGACACGGCTGAATGCCCGTGGGGGCAAAGCCACCCTTGAGAACCACTGTTCTCAATGAATCCATTCCTGCAGATGGGGACTGCAGGGAGGGGAGCTAGAGTCAGGCCCAGAAACGCGGGCTACAGGACAGGAGGGAGCACGGGGTGGGGCGGATTGACTACAGGGAACAAAGCTCAGACCACCACTCAGTTGCTGCCCGCGGGGCAAGGTTCTCGGCCTCCCTGAGGATCCCTTCTTTCTAGACTCCTGCCCTGCGGTAATGAACAGGAGCCCTTCCTAGAGATGGTCCTGAACAGAACCGCGGGATGAGTGCTCACGGGCGCCGATTCTTGGGGGTGAGACGGAGCAGACCTCCCGACCCCTGCACACTCCAGTCCCTCACCTGGACGGTGGCGCTGCCGTCCCCACTGGCCCTCCCTCAGGAGAGTCACACACAACCGTGGACACGGACTCTCAGCTCAGGGGCATACACGTGGTCAGGGTCAAGTCATTCAGCTGTTATTACTGTCATCGAGGTTGTTGTTGGGGACGTGGAGGGAATATAGAGCAGATCCTGGTGGTCCCAGTGGCCAGGTGTGTCTGAGGGGCTAGGTCGCTGGCCTGGCCAAGACTGGCCGCTCTCTCGACCCTTCTCTGCTCTGAAGAGCCCACGGGCCCCACCTGCTGCCCGCTGGCCCCATCGCCCTCAGAGCCCCAGCCAGAGCAGGGGCCTCTCAAGGCAGCAGAGACGGTGACTTCGACCGAGTCCCTAACTTCTCTGACCTCGGATTCCTCACCTGGGCAGGGGCGTGAGAACAGAGGATCCCTACCTTCTGAGAAAAGGCCTACCTACCACATTTCTTTGTAACCTCAATCCTGGGGGCTCAGCAAGATTCTGAACACATGGTAGGTAGGTACCCAGTCAACGCTGGACATAAGAGGCCGTAGGAAAGAGAGGCTGGGTCTGTGCCTCTGCGTGGTCTGGCCACATCTTTCCAGAAAGAAAAGGTGAAAAAGACAGATACTGTTGCTTGGATTTTTGCAGACACAGCAAAGGTTACGTTCCTGGAGGGTGAAGGTGACCCATCTACCCACCCACTCATTCACCCGTCTGTCCATCCATCCATCCTTCTATCTATCTGTGCATGCATCCACCTGTCCATCCATCCGTCACCTACCCATCCCTCAAAAATGTATTCCTACCAGGTGCCAGGCACGGGTTGGTCTGGGCTTTGAGGATGCAGAAGTATTTCCATCCGCGCTATGTCGGAACAAAGCCGGACCCGGAAGAGATAGCACGGCATGTTTGCTGAACGAATGAAGAACTATTGGAATGAACAAGTGACTGAATGGACGGGTAAAGCAATGAGTGCATTTCCCGAGTCACATCGAGCGACAGGCTGAATGGGGCAGGCCTGGGGAGGGCCTGATTAGGACAAGCCGCGTGCGTGGTTCCTCCCTGCTCCCCACCTGCCGCAACGTGGGGGAAGTCTGGAGCAGCCGTGGGCTAACCAGCGGGTTTCCAGGCCAGACAGGGTGGCTCCGTCCCCCATCACTCCTCCAGGAAGCTGAGAACCCAGGCCCCCCGACTGCGGACACAGTTCCTTCACGGGTCAGCTGTGGGCAGGCGAGGCCCGAGGTCTGGGAAGAGAGATCAGACCCCTCCAGAATTGGGTCTGCTTCCTGCTTACGGGGTTTGTATGAAGCCGAGCAACCGCTTTGGTCCGGTGCCACGTTAAGCACTTCGCGTGGGTCGGCTCGGTCGTGCCCCACAAAATCCCCGGGGTGACCATTACCACATTGCCATTTTGTATGCGAAGCTGCGGAGGCTTAGCAAGATCCAAGCCACGTCGACGGGTCCACGTCGACTGGACCCCAGTCTGAGCACCTCCAGGTAACCCAAGGGGTTACAGCTCACCACGTCGGAGATGGCCGGGCCAGCCGCCTGTCCTGCAGAAGGAGAGCCCGGGGCAGGTGTGGGCAGGGGAGCTCGGGCACGCACCCCGAGGGCTGCACTTCCGGAGAGCAGACCCCCACCGCGTGCATCTAGATTTTCCAGGGACTGGAGCAGAGGTTGACGGAGAAACATCTTTCTTTGAAATGGAAACCGGAGGTCCGGGAGGACAAGTCTGGGGAGTTCTGCCATCGTATGGGGATTCTCCAGTGTGTTTCGGCAGTCTGAATTGGGGTCCACATTTGGGTGTACCCTAGCCCTTAGCCGTTTGAGACTGTGCCCCAACATCCACGGTAGGGAAGACTGGAGACCTTCCAAGGTACGACCGGAAGATCACCCTGGCTCCAGGAAAAGCAAGCCTGGTGTCAGAACATGAGCATCGCCTTTCAAAGGTGGGTGGATTTCTTCGAACCAATACATTTTTTATTCTTCTTCCTTTTTTTTTTTTTTCCTTTCATTCCCCCAAATGTCAACCTCGGGATGGAAGATCACTTCAAATCTCATTTTATAGTATGGAATATTTTTCTCGTTTCCTAGCAGAGACCAATTTGGGATGAATAACTTGCGACCACAGAAACATGACACCAAAGCAACAGCGCTGGGTGGCAAATTTCTCCATCACCACAAATATCCTTTCTCCTCAAGGACCGGATTGGAAGCATTTGGGGTTGTTTGTGCGTCCCATCCTCAATCAGCCGGAGGAGGGGCCGCCCCGGTAGCAGCAGCAAGCCCCGTGCCCTCGCCTGTCACCAGATGCGCATTTCCCTCTTTGTTACACTTTTCCAAAGCGCTGACAGAGTCTTTAGTCCTGGGTATGAGATTCTCCTCCTTGTGTGAAAGGGGAGGTGCCTAGCCCAAAGCTCGGGATCAGACATATCCTGATTCCACCCCATGGCCTGACTATGTGCTGTGAGGACTGAATGGCGATTAACCAGGGCCCCTGTCTCCATTCTTCAATCCTCAATTACCCTGGTGTTCTTGGCCTTTGATGCCTGCCCTATCAAAATTTGGATCCGCTTTGGAAGTAAAAGGGGATCACACTGCATAATTCCAGAGGCACCGTGTTCGGGCAGTGGCACAGGGACAAAGTTTTCATGAATATTAAATATTCATTTAAATATTTAATATGTGGCCACCTTCATCCTCATCACCAGCAGAGTAGTGCAAAGTGCAAAGGGATAAAGAAACCAAATGGTGAGACTTGCATACAACCCTTAGCCTCTGATCATTTTTATCCTCTCAACATTGTATTAGAAGAAATTCCAAACATACAGGAGTTACCCATCGTGAAAACCCATATATTCATCACTGAGATTCCAGAATTGTCAATATTCTGTGATTCTTTCTTTATCACTTTATCTTCCATCCTCTCTCTCTTCGTTCCTTCCATCTACCCATCTATCCTGTCAACCATCCATCCATCCATCTGCCCATCCACCCATCCACCAGTCATTCTCCAATCTATCCACCCATCCATCCAGCCTGTCACCCTCCCAACCATCCATCCAACTACCCATCCACCTGCCCATCCACCCATCCACCCACCAGTCCACCCATCCATCATGTTATCCATCCATATATCTATCTATCCATCCATCCATCCAGTCCTTCTCCCATCCACCCACCCACCAATCCACCCATACATCATATCATCCATCCATCCGTCCATCCATCTGTCCATCCATCCATCCTGTCATCCTCCTGTCCATTCATCCATCCTTCCAGCCAGTCATCTTATTCTTTTTAATAGACTATTTCTTAGTTTTAGAATTATAGAAAAATCGAGAAGATAGTACGGAGTTCCCCTATACTAATGCCCCATTTCCCTATTGTTAACATTATTCATTAGTCTTGTATGTTTGCTACAATTAATGAACCAATATTGGTATGTTATTATTACACTGTTATTAACTAAAGTCCATACTTTACTCAGATTTCCTTAGTTTTCATGTTAATGTTCTTTTCCTGCTCTAGGAGCCCATCCAGGATCACATGACAGTCAGTTATCAAGTCTCCTTAGGATCTCTTGGCTGGGACAGTTTCTCAAACTTTCCTTGTTTCTGATGACCTTGACAGTTTTGAGGAATATTGGTGAGGTGTTTTGAAGAATGTGCCTCTATTGGGATTTGTGTGGTGTTTGCTCGTGATTAGACTTGGGTCCATGTCATTTTTTGATGACTGTCCTAGTCTGTTTATGAGCCCCTTTTGTCAAGCGAAGAATGAAGAAAAAGGTCTCATCTCTGTAGCAAGGGAATGTTGTGTAACAGTGGGGAGGGCTACTGCTGCTGCCTGGGTTCAAATCCTGCCTCCAGCACTCACTAATGGGGACTTATGTTCCTTAAGCCTCAGTTTCCTTCTCTGTAAAATGGACATAAACGGACCCTGACTCAGAAGGTGCTTTGAGGATTCAACGCACAAGGAGCCCTCAACTGAGATCACCTGTTACTCTTGACGTTACAAATGTCCAGCACAGACGACAATTGCCATAGGACCTGTTGGCGGAGGGGGGCTGGACCTTTCAACAATGGGACAGCGGGAATGGATGTGACCCCTTTTCAGACCCAGCATACTCTCGAATGGAAGGGCTCGGGGCACAGGGGGGTAGCTGGGGAGCCGGGGAAGCTGACACTCCTGAGCATGGAGTCCCGCCTGACTCTGACTGGCAGAGCAACACACACACACACACACACACACACACACACACACACACACACATCATTGAAAGCCGTCCTGCTGGATGTCTGGCCAGGAGCCTTTTAACCTTCAGGTTGTTCCATCGGGAAAAACACCTTCCTAGTATTGGAGGGAGGAACACAGTTGGTCCGTGGACCCATTTTCTTATTGCTGCAAATACTATTTTGTACTGGCCCGAGAGGAGGTAAGCCGGAGCGGAGGAAATAAGGACGCCAGGAACGCGCACCCTTCCCAGCCCCATGGGAATCCAGGCCTTTCCCAGCGGCAGCAAGCAGACTCCCAGGGAGGCTCTGTGCATCTTTTGGCCGAAGGCTGATTGCTATAAAACCCAAGTCAGGCCGCCCGAGACCACGCGGGGCTCTCCTGGGGTTTCTGGGCTGGAGCGGATGTCCTCCTGGAAACTTCTCTGCACACAGGGGACCGTGACGCCGTTGCCGGGCACATGTGACATCTCCTAGTGTGCGAGCTGACTTGGGTTTCCAGCGAGCCCAAGTGCCAAAACCATGTCTCTGCAAAGGAAACCTGACCTTGACGGAGAGGACCTGGGCTGACTCGTGTTAGCCGGCTCTGAGTCCAGGGAGGAATTCTGTGTGGATGTCAGACCCTGGGATGTCGGGAGCCGAAAGAGCCGCCACCCCCTCCTCGTGGCGGCTGACGTTTAGAGCCTTCTGGCTGGGGCACCGTTGCTGAACCCGACGCACGGATGCCTTATCACCACAAACCATGCATTCTCCCCGCCAGCTTCGCCGTCCCCATTTTGCAGACAAGGAAACTGAAACCCAAACAGCAGACCCCTCCTCCAAGACCCCTCACCTAGAAAGTGGTGAAGCCCAGAGGCAGGTGTCAGGCTCTGGAACCTGCTTCTCACCCTCGGCCTGGGGTCTGTGGGCTCCTCTGGGCGTCACCGGATGGGCTTCTGGGAGTCCACTGAGACCCCACAATTTCCATGCAAAACATCATACATACAGTTTGCTGGGTGAGGACCCGCAGCGTGTTGGGGCGGCCCGTGCTCTCACAAAGGTGAGGACCTCCTGTACCCCTCTTTTCTCAGAGCAAGTGAGATGCGGATCTGGCCTCGGGCCCCCACAGCCCGCCCACTGCCTTCCCTGCTGTCATGTGGTGCATAAATGCATTGTTAGGTAATATCTGATGAGTTCTCTATCCTGTAGGAAGCACATACAGAAAGCGTCAGGTCCTACAAGTAGAGCGCAGGGAACACAGCCGTGTAATCCCCACCCGCGTCAGGGCGTAAAGCAGTACCGGCGCCCCAGCAGCCCCTGCCTCCCTGGCCCCACTTCTCCCCGGCATCCTGGAGCAGTTCCAGCCGTCCGGAGCATCACGTGGATAGGCTCACACAGCGCATACTCCGTGCTCGTGGCCTCTTAGTCCCGCACCGCTGAGATCCAGCTGCCGCAGAGCCGGGTCCCATCTTCACGGCTGCGTACTGTTCCACAGAGTCAACCCACCACGGCTCGCTGGTCTCCCCTCCCGCGGAGGGACCGTCAGGGGCCTTCCAGCTCGGGGCCTCAGGGATAGCGTGTCTGCACATTCGTGGATGTGCGCACGCGTGGCCTTCCTGTCACGTGTCCCTGGGAGCAGGACTGTTGGACCACCCAACAGGCCTGGGGTCTGCATTCGTGTCCTCTTGCACAGGGGAAGTTCACACGCCCACGAGCGGCTTCTCGCCTGTTTGCCAATGTTTCATTTCGGCCATGCTGGTGGGTGAGGGCGTAACACGTATTTTAAAACTTTAAACAATCTCCGTGCTCTTCTACTTCCTCCTTTAAGGAGATTTTCCTTAGTCACTGTCATTCCTGAGCCCCCACGACACACAAAGCCAGAGGCCAGGGCCTTGAGGGAGGCGTGACGGTGAGCCGTGGTCCTCAGGAGCCCCGGGGATGTGCCTTCCTCTTTCCCGACCGAGGCTGCACGCATGGTCCCGAGAGGCAAGTAGGTGCCAATTCCCAGTTATTTGGTCTCGGGTGGGAGAGGCTGCTGGCAGAACAGTATGGCTTTGGTGAGGCCCTGAGGTGCTCTCTGGCGGTGCTGAGATGCCCTGATGGCTCTAGCCCTTGCACTGGGCACTTCTGTCTATAATGATCGAGTCATCAGAGCTGGGAGCGTCGCTGGCTGGGGGTCCCAGGCCACTGCCTGTGGCTGCCTTGAGCCCAGCTCCCAAGAGCAAGGGACAGCTGTGGTGGCCAGTACCTGTCCCATGCTAGAAATCTGGTCAGATTTCGACCCTTCACGTGACCCCTGGCCAGCCTCACATCCATTAGGAACAGAGAGATGGCTGGCTGTAGGCACGACCCTCTCTGTGGGTGGCCGGGGAATCCGGGTATGTGGACCTCTCCCCCCAGGCCATCCAGTGGGAGGTGGGGCAAGGGGGACACGGCAGGCTGAGCTGTCGATGATGGTACCTGGCCACGGTCACTCGGAGGCACCCCGTGGGCCCCCCCAGCCCCCACCATTCCCTGCAGGATGCACAGATGCTGAGACTGTTTCTACCCCCCATGCCACGGCCTGCTCAGATGGCAGGAAGAGTGTCCCTGGGCTGAACCAGAGGTTCTCGGCCACTGCACCCCTGACCCTCATTCCATACTTTGGGGCTGAGCAAGTCACGGGCCTCGGGTGGCCCAGCCAGCTGAGCTCCGAGGAGGCACCGCTCCTGCTCCAAACACTGCCCGCCGTCCTCCCTAAACCCTGCTGTGGAGCATAGGCTGCACCGGAGCGCTGCTGCCGGAGCCTTGCCCAGAGGCCAGAGGAAGGCATTGACTCTTCTCCCTCTCTGCTGCCAATGGAGTGAATTCGGGGCCACAAAACCTTCAGGGTTTGGAGCTCCCTGTCACTGAGCGCTCTGGTCTCTTCTTCCCTCCCTGCCCCATCGGGCTGCCTCGCGTCTCCCAAAGGGTGCCCACCACACACACACGCTCCACGCACACGTGTGCACACCCGTCCATGTCACACACACACACGCTCCATGCACACGTGTGCACACCCGCCCATGTCACACACACGCACACGCTCCATGCACACGTGTGCACACCCGCCCATGTCACACACACACGCTCCATGCACACGTGTGCACACCCGCCCATGTCACACGCACACGCTCCACGCACACGTGTGCACACCCGCCCATGTCACAGACACACGCACACGCTCCATGCACACGTGTGCACACCCGCCCATATCTCACACACACACACTCCATGCACACGTGTGCACACCCGCACACGCTGCATGCACACGCATGCACACCTGCACATGCCACACACACCTGCACACACGCACACACACATACGCACGCACCATGGTCCGTTTGCGGCAAGTTCCAGTCAACATTCAGGGCGGCCGGGCCCTTTCCCGTGGGCCCGGGCGTCCCATGGACACGCAGCAGCGGACGCTAGCTTGCGAGCACATGTGGAGAGGGCTCCCGGGGTTGGTTCCGTTTGCCCGAGATGAACAAACACACGTGTGGGTATGGCCACCCACACACACGGCTCACAGCACATGTCGCGTGTGGGTAGGGCGTGTATACTGACACCCGTGTTCACGTGCAAGACGACCATCTTGTCCGAGGACGCCTCGGACAGCAAAAGGTGCCGTGAGTCACGGTGCCAGGACCCAGGAGTGAGCTGGGCGGTCCCACCTTGTTTGTGGCGATGGGCAGTGGCGTGGGGGGACCAGCCCAGCCTGGGAGCCGGGCGACCTCGGGCAGCTCACTCCTTCCCCGAGGCCGGTCAGCGCCGCGTCCCCCCCGCAGCCAGCGGGCAGGAGCATCACGAGACGGTGGAGGCGGATGCTGACATCGCTGCCAGCTTTCCTCGTCACACTGCAGAAGTAGTTCGCATTGCACCCAGCACGCCACAAATCCAAACTGAAGACACGGACATTCAGTCAGTCCCGAGACACGTTTTCCGCCAGCCGTGGATTTTGTAAATCCCCATGCGGAGACGGGCCAAGAGCCCACTGAGTTTCTCCTCGTCCCCGGGCGTGCTGGTCGCCCCCGATGAGGAGGGCCGCGGCTTCAGCACGGCTCGCACAACCGGGCGCGCAGCGGGACAGGAATCCGGCAGCCGGCGGGTCCCTCCCTGTCCTGGGGGAAACCGCCCACGGTCCCCACCGGAAGACGGCCGACCGTCCTGTATTCTGGGGGTCATCTGATTATTGCTCCCCTGCGTGGGGGGGGGTTGTGTGTGCCCCACATCTACTCGTTCACTTCAAACGTGCGGACTGAGAGAGGCCGACTGTGCATGTTTTCCTGTGATGACAACTCCCCACTGCCCGCACGAAGGGGTCCTATTCATAAGACCCCAAATGGGGCTGTAGCTACAAACCCTATTAAAGTTGATGATTAGGTCTGAGCTATTACAAAAATCCTTTCCACTCGTTGTGGCTTGTGCCGTGTCTGCGCGTGAGCTGCCGCACAGACTCTCACGGCCTCTGGCTCGTGCTGCGTCCGCATCCCCAGCAAGGCCAACGGCGTATCTCGGTGCGTGTGGCTTGCTGCAGAGACCCTGCTCCCACCTGACACGACTTCAGACACGTCAGATGCACAAATATGCAGGGAGACCGAAGAGTCCTTGAGAGCCGACGTTCACATCAAGGTACGTTTTTCAGAACGGCTTTGCCGACCGACGGTTTGCTTTTCACAAGTGCTGTTTTGGGAACCGCGTGCCGGGGGTAGCAGTAGAGATGAGGCAGGGGGACTACACACAAGGCCCCTTGGATGGGACAGGCGTGCTCACCTTGCTCCTCGCTGGCTCCCGAGGGGGGAGAGGCTGGAAGCCGCTGTGCACAGCGCTCGCCTCTGACAACCCCTGCAACGCAGTGCAGTGATCTTTAGGGCTTATCTCCTTATGGGGGAAACCAGACGTGCATTTACAGCAGGGACGTGGCACCCTACGGAGGCACAGACGTGCGCGTCTTACCTTGGCGAACACATTTTAACTGGGTTTAAGTTATGAGAACTACGAGGTCTTTGGAAATTTCATGGAGATAACTGTTTTCCTAAAGACTTCTTTTTGCCTCTAGCTACCTTACCCGGGTGTGTGTGTGTGTGTGTGTGTGTGTGTGTGTGTGTGTGTGTGAGAGAGAGAGAGAGAGAGAGAGAGAGAGAGAGAGAGAGGGAGACAGAGAGACAGAGAGATTGAAGAACTTCAAAATTAAAGGTTGAGAAACACCAGATGAAGGGTCCCGATCTTTGTAGCTTCTATTTCCTTGAAAATGTCCCAGAAAATGTTCTTCCTCTTTGCAGGATGTAGCTTCCCCACAAATCCTGAAATTCCTTTGTTTAAAACAGAAACAAAACAAAACAAAACTTGTGGCTTTTCTCAAAATGACAAAGCAGACACGCAGAATCTGCCGTCCCCAGAACACAGCCCGGACCACAGAGCTTCCGGCTCAGCCTGCGGGGTTTAGGGGGACCCCAGGAAAACCGAAAGGATGCAATAAAGAGCCAATAGCCTCTCCTGGGCAGCTGTGTCTCCGGGACGGCCCACGTCTGAGGGGCAGGAGGGAGCCTGGGCTCACGCAGTACCCGTGGTTCGTGGACAAAGCGTCGGAACGGCCTCAGTGCCCACGCTTCCTCCCCGTGGTCCGGGGCAATGTGGCCGAGAGCTGTAGCCGCTGCACGTTCCTCCCGGAGCATTCCCAGTGTGTGCGGATTTGGTATAAACAACGGAAGAAATAATACGACCAAAAAAACTAGCAAACCAGGGCAACGGGCGACCCCCGAGGACGTTAACAGTGAGGATGCCGAGGGCAGAGGCGGAGGAATGGAACGTTTCACAGCCGACGCACTGGCGCGCACCCAACATTGTGATGGACAATGCCGCCTGGCTCCCACTGTCGGGTCTCGGGGGGCCCCTCTCACCCCGACAGGTCCCAGGCCTGGACTCCAGTCGGTCACCTGTACCCACCCGACGCTGGACAAGTCACCTCATGGAGCCTAGTTCTGCAGCCAAACTGGGGAAAATTCCCTCTCTGGACCCCCTCTCTGGGGATCCTGGGAAGCGGAGTCGGGACAAATAGAGCGGTCAGGATGACGTTTCAACGAGCGGGTTCTGTGAATATGCCAACCTATAGAGAACAGCACTCTAGTCCTGCGCACAGGTCGCTGCCCGCCCCCCCGCCCCCCCGGCCCCCTGGCCCCCCGGCCCGGGTTCGCCTCTGCAGTCAGCTCCTCCCAACGGCCCACACGCTGGCTGCCTCCTTCCCTCCTGCTTCCTTCTGGAAGGGCCCTGCCACCGCTCCCGGGGGTTCCAGAAATTCCCCGGATTACCGGCGGTTAGCACAGAGGGAAGGGCGGCCAGCCCTGGAGCATGCCGGGCAGATCTATAGTTACATCCTTCTCTGTCCGAGGTGCCCTGGCCGCTAGACTCTGCTGCACGTGCCCGTGCACACTCGCACACACCCAGACAGCCACACACATGTGCATACTCTCCCACATCCAGACACACACAGAGATGCACTCACGCACACTCGCACACAACACATCTGTGCACACTCTCATACACACTCAGACCTGCACACAACTCTTGCACACGCTAAGATGCACCACAGAGCAGAGTTTCCCGTGTCTTCCACAGACAGCAAATAGCCACAGGCGGCTCCCTAGGATTTGGGGCATCTCTGCCCACCCTTGCCAGCAGCCCCTAAGTGGAGGGAGCGGGTGTTGGCGAGCCCTAGCTAGGTGTGTGTGTCCACAGCTCTCAGCACACAGGCGTGCAGCAGAGCGCGCGGCTCTGGAAGAGCAGCAGGGCCCCAGGCGGCACCCTGTCCCTGCGTCCCACCCGCCCCCATCACGGCCCCGGGCTTGGTGCTTCACAGCAACAGGCCTGGCGCCGGATTGGGCACGAGGCTGCTTCTCCAGCACTTTCCCGGGTGTAGGTGCCCAGGTGCACAGGCTCTGCGACCCTGAGCAGCCCCCCGCCGGGGGCTTGAGTGCTGGCGGTGGTCCCCCCAGAGTTGCCGAGACCACACAGCCGCAGTGCGAGGCTGCTGGGAGAAACCCCCAGGGAGATACAGTCTTCAAATCATGTGAGTTCGAAATCCAGGCGGCGGTTTGGGGCTCAGCACTCAGTTGTCCTTGTAACACCCTTTACTGAGCTCTAGAAGGTTCCAACCTGGTGGCGAGCAGTTAGAGGGGCCCAGAGTCAGGAGACTCTGGGTTCAGGGGCTGCCCCCTGCTTTACAGCTGTCCCGGCCGCCCACCAGCACTATGTGGGGTCAAATGCTGCCTCGCAGCTCAGACTCCCCATCCTGGCACGTGCTATGGGGTAGGACCTTATGTTTGTGGGATTGTCTGACCTATGCCCATCTCCCCCTCGAGATGCCAGGCTCCCGGAGCTGAGGGGCTGGCCCACCACCTCCCCCTGCCTGGCACAGAGCCCGGCACAGAGTGAGCACATATCCCTGCGACCAATCCGGGCCGACAAGCGGCCTCGACGGTGCCGTCGGGCATGTTGGCTACGGGGTATCTGCCAGTGTCTGAGTGGGTGATCCTGGGGAGTTAGGGACGGAAGGAAAGCACGCACGCATCAGTGGGGGTTGTTGTTACTGTCACATTTTCTCTGAGGAGGCCCCTGCTGCCAGAAGGGGCCAGCGGGCGCGCGGCTTCCACAGTGTTTGAGACTCCAGCACCACACGGTGACCCCACAAGGGGTCTGCCCTGTGCAGGGTGAATAACCGACGGGCTGTGCTCACTGCCCTCAGAATCCTTTTTACAGACATTCGCATTCCAGTGCCGGGCACCAACCTGGTAAGAGTCGGGTCTCCATGCCCCCCACCACGGCCGGGCTGGAGGCTGGTCCCTCCATCACCATAGGCTCCAGGCGGAGAGAGCCCCAGAGGAGCCAGCGGCAGGAGCTGGGTGACGGCTGTCCGGTCACGGCTGGCATCGCAGACGTACGAATGGCCCCTTTCCCGGAGCAGAACTGGCTCCTGGAGAGGTTTCCGGGGCACAGTCTGTGGACGGGCTTGCAGGCCCACTGCAGAATCAATCACTCTCCGAGCCAGCTCCCGCACGGCTGAAACCCCCACAGAGGGGAGCATTTAATGCGCTCGCTTGCTAAAGTCCAAAGGCCCCCAAGCATCTGTCCACAGGGTCACCTTAGTTCTGAGCCCTTGGGTGTGGAGGGAGCCTCACATCCTGCATGAGGCCCCAGCCCGCAGAGGGATGGGGAATGCGGTCCGAGAGGCAGGGAAGGAGACAGCTGCACAGCCAGGATGAGAAGTTGTAGGCTGGGACCCCGGATCACCACCCATCGCTTGCCCATAGGGCGGCTTTGCAATAACCCACAAATATTAGCTGAGCCCCTACTATGCACCGGGAAACAGCCCAAACACCGGGGCCATGATGGTACACAGGACGAGTTCCTGGTCCTGCTGTGGGTGGGGGCAGAAGATGGACGGAGGCACGAGCCAGGTAATGTCAGGTTGTGGTAAGAGCAGGTTTTAAGGAGAGAGGGAGATGCGGGGTGGGTGGGAGAGGCTCTCAGAGGAAAGAGGTCATTAGCTGGCTGTTTGGAAGTCTGGGGAAGACCATTCCAGGAAGAGGGGATGGTTAGTGCGAAGGGGAAGTGAGCATCGGGTGCTTGGGGAGGCAGAGGCCCGTGGGCTGATGTCAAGAGGGAGAGAGAAGCCAGAGGCGTGCGTCAGGGGGCAGGTGAGGAAGGCGGCGTGGGGCTGGGGCCTCACGCCCAGTGAGATGACTGAGTCCCACGGGGCCACTCGGCTGACACATCTATGCTTTATAACACAAAACTATAATTCCAAGCAATACAGTTTTGCATTTCTATTAACATGGTATGAGCATTTCTCGTTGTAATAAAACTTCTTCTAAACTTAAAAAAAAGTCCTAGAAAAATACCGAGTGTTAGGACAGATGCGAGCCACTGTGTTTGTGGCATGGGGGTGGGGGTGGGGGAGAATGGGGAGGCAGGGATCATCGGCATAGAGCCCGAGAGCCACCAGGACGAGCCAGATTCAGACCCCATCTGCCACCCCCCCCCAAGCACCACCGAGTCCTGCCTCCCTGGCTGACCATCCCACACCCAACCATAATGGTTCCAACACAACACTCCAAATTTAAGACATTCCCAAGAACAAATCTCAGTCACACTGACTATGTGCTTACATACGCCAGACACGGCTCCTGATGTTGAAGACACTGCTCCAAATTCCCTTCCTCCATGGAGCTCAGGTTCCAGAACTTTCTGGAACTTTCTAGGAACCAGTGAGCCAGGTGTTTGCACTTGGGGTTAATACCTTTAGGAAGCTCGACAATATTTTTTCACTTTTCATCTGGATATTCTCACCATCTGTGGGGAGGCTAACAGACTCCTTTGAAAAAGATATTTTTGGGGGTGAGGTAAGGTGTTTGGAGGTCATGGTGGGGATGGTTGTACAACATTGGGGAAGGAAGTCATGCCCTGAATTGTACACTTAGAAACGGTTAAGACTGAAAATTTTACGTTATACGCATTTTACCACAATTTTTTTTTAAATAGGTTAATATTTAACCTATTTAATATTAATTGTACACAGGGCACGATATCTGAATTTACACCTCAATCAAAATGTTTAAAAAACAAATAGAAATAAATGGACTTTTATAAAGATAGCTTTAAAAGACGTTACAGCCCAGATGGTTAAGATAAAAATGTATCAATCGTCAGAGACGTTGTGGGAATGAATCCTATGCTCCTTACTAATTTTTGTTTCTTATTAACCAAGGCGGCCAGGGGTACACCAGAGAAAGGCCGAGGGCCGACTGAGTCTTGCCAGAGAAACCCGTGCTCAGTCGATTCACAATCAATTTCATTGCTACCGACAAGCAAAAAGGTTGGACAGGTTCTAGAAATCAACTGGTCTCAGAAGTAACTTGATATCCCACAGACTCAGTCACTCTGCATTCTCCTCTCTCTATATGCTACTTACGATGATTTGATTTTTTTTAAATAATCCTAGAGCTTACAAGTGCCTCTCTGCAGGCGAAAACCCCCACAGAGCAGACCTTTGGTCCAGCAGAGAAATAATCCAGTTTGCCCCTTAAATGCTAATATCTCCTTGGGTTGTTGATTCAACCAACTACTCCAAGAACTCAAACCCAGATCTCAACAAAGGTGAATTGTACAAAACTCAAAACGTGCGGTGGGTGGGATCAGCTCCGATCCCAGGCCGCAGGGGGACTGGAGATGGCGATGGGCCGGGGTCAGTTCCCCCAAAAAGGAGCCGCGCGGTCTTGGTTTGGTTTCAATTAACTTGAGGAACCATTCTTTTTTGCGTCGCTGGCTTGTGTGAAGGCAGAACTGCTCCGGCAAATGGCATTTCGGGTGATTGGGGCTGATGGTCACCAAACCCACAGGGCTGAGACCGACACCCCGAGTGCGGCTGATTTAGGTGAAATTGAACAGCGCGGCTATGACCGCAAACGCAGCTGAATGCCCCGGGACGGGCTGGATGGCAGCTTGAGCAGAAGAGAGGCTTCGCTGTGCTCCAAATCAGGATGGAATCCAAGCCCAGTCTGCTGCTGGCGAGGGCCCTGGGGTAGAGGGGAAGGGGCCTGAAGGACAATGCATTTACTGAAACCAGAAGGGTTCTCCGGCAGCAGGGCTGAGCCTGGCCAGCAAGCCCAGGCAGCATGGAACCGCCACGCTCCCGGCTGGCACGCGAGGAGGGTCTATCACTGATAATGACAACACCATCACTGGGGGACCTCATACCGCACATGCTCTTAGTCTGACTGTGTCTCACTTCTCCCTGGCGTTTAGGGAAAATTCTTCCTTAGGTCCCTGCCTCTAATGTCCACGTGAACCTGCAAACACACGGCTCCTGCCTAAACTCCATTTATGTGGGATCACTCCTATGAGGGACTGAGATTCCACAGAAGCTTGGAGGAAGGAGGCCTGATGCAGCCTGAGTGGTCAGAGGAGTCTTCCTGGAGGAGGTGGCACTGGAGCAGAATCTTGAAGAAATGGAGGGACTCTCTGAGCCTAGGGGAAAAGACGGTCGCCAGAAGAAGCAGGTGTGCGAAGGCACAAAGGTGCGGAATCGCCAGGAGCCCCCTGGGACTTCTTGGTCCCTAGGGTGGTGTCCACGCAAGTCAGGGAGGGGGTTGCCCCTCCCCCTCAGGGAGAAGCCCAGGGCGCTGGGCCTGGAGCTGGGTCTCTATTCTGCAGGCAGTGGGGGCCCAGAGGGAGTGATCGGGCTGGTGTTAGAACTCTGGGTCTCAGCCTCTGGAAGGGGGATTGGAAGGGGACGAGGCTTCCAGTCTGGAAGCTGTGACAACAAACCAGGCAAGAAACCATGAGGGTTTGGGGCAGACGCTGGTAGCAGAGGTGGGCAGAGGAGACAGCAGGGTTTAGGGAGCACGGAGGAAGATTCAGGACGTTGCCTTCCATGTCTCCTGTAGACTTGTCCCTGCAGGCTTCAGCTCCTGTGCCCCATGAACCCGAGCTGACCACACCAAGGCTTCTCCGTCCTCAACTTCAGGCGGCACCGGGAGACCGGGGCAGGACAAGGGCCAGGAGTCCTCTGCTGCCCCGAGGCTCCCCCCAGGAGGTCACCTTGGGCTGGCACATCTCTCAATCAAAGTCACTGTTCCCCTGCCGGCGGTCACTTGTGCACGAATCTCTCTCCTGAGTCCTACCATCTCTCTTTCCCCTTGTCCCCTAAGACCCAGGGACGGCAACAGCTCTGCTGTCACTAGCCTCCACTTCTTGATCTTCCCCGGGGGGCCCCCACAGCCCCACCCCATCTGAATACACATCCCTTTGTAAGCAGACCCTCCGGAAATTCTCCCGATGCGAGTGGCTCGCCCGCTGCCTGGTGGGACCCTGAGTGAGACACAGCACTAAGTCTGCTTCCCAGAAGCTCTGAGCCGTTTCCCACGGACTGGCTGTTCCGGGTCACACCTTGCTCGACGCGGGACTGCGTCCCAGCCCAGACAGGCACCGGCCAGCACCATGGGAGGGGCCGGGACGCGGGCCAGGTTCATCCACTTGAACCAGTGGTTCAAGACTTGGAAAATCACCCTCGAACCGCTAAGCAGGTGGCTAGCTGATGTGCTCATTTTTTCCCTCTTACGGTTTCCTGCCGCTGGCACCTCCAACCCCAGGAACCACCTGACACAAAAGTAATGGTAATAACTTGGAATTTGTGCAGGTGCCAACAGTGTTCCCGCTCTCTCTCCGTCTCTTCCTTTCTCCCTCCCTCCAAAACATTAGCAGTAGCAAGTCCTGCTTTATGAAAACCTGTGTTAATTTTTTAAAAGGAGAAGTTGGTGGCCATCAGTCATTTTATTCGGAAGCCACGTATCTTCTCTGAGCGCGCTGGCAATCTGCACATGCTCGCTCGGCAAGAGAAGCGTGACGTGCAGTGTGGGGGGGATTCGTGGTGCTCTGGAAGGAGGCAGAGCCATGTGCCCCTTGGGCTGACCCGCCTGGGCCCCCCACTCGGACTCAGGCGCTTCCCAGCCGTCCCAGATCTCCTGGGAACCTTCCCCGCGCCCTGTGCTGTGTCCGGCCATGCTGGTGGCACGGAGGCCATTCGGTCTCACACCGCCGCACCCTTCACCACACCCTTTATTTGGAGACGTTTTATAAAAAGAAAACAAAGCAGGTCCTTGCTTTTCCTCGCTCGCGGCATGCAGCATCCGATAAGCCGCAGTAGGTAAAATGTCCGTGCCACTGACGGGAATTCTAAGACACGAGATAAAAGCCCTCATGTGCTTTCCCTGTGGATTGGATTTCCAAATGGGTCAAACATTTACAGAAATGGTGCAAACTGTACAAATAAACCACAGGTCTAGCGGAGCAGCCAGTTTACACTACTCTGGGTCAGATGAACATGGGAGGCACAGCTCTGGCCCTTTG
>CM052888.1:2275938-2298425 GCA_028534135.1 Potos flavus | reverse complement strand
AGCTATGGGTTTTTTTGCAGAAATGGAGTATGACCTCAATCACTCAACGAGGACAACTAAAAATCAGTAAGGTCTTTCCACGTTCACATCCATGATTCAGACACAATCACAGCGTCTAGCTCATAGCACTGTTGTGACTAGATGGGTCGCACGCATGGATGAACGAGCCCATTAGTAAGGCCCATGTAATAATACAGATTATTTTTAGAATTACTAATGGTTTCTGCAGCCTCTTCTTGCACCCACTTTCCTTTTGGCCCCTCACCAGAGCAATTACGGAATGAAAATTTTCAAGTCACTGAGAATCCTTATATGCTTTTTTGTCCCCCCAGTTCTAAATCCCTGTTACTTCAAATTCACTTTTCTGCATTAAATTTGGGAAAAGGGGCAGCATTTGGAAAGTCCCATAGAAGGGACCAGAAACTGGAAGTTATAAAATCCGAGCCGTGACATCAGGGAGCAGCAGCATTGTTTACAGAAAGGACGTCTCTTCCAGTAACCGCGGCCTCCTGGTCGTCAGTAGCGGCCAAAGGAGGAAAAGTTGTAGAAATCTGGAAACCAACCCCTATTTTTCTCCTGGTTCGTGTCTGCAATTGGGCTTCAGGGTTGGGTGCAGCCAGGGAGGGACTCCGAGCATCTTTCGGCCCACCCCAAAGGCAGCATGGGCTCTGCCGGAAGACGGCTGGGATCAGAAGGGAGGATCACGCCTGAACTTAATTCAAAAGGCTGGGGATTTTTCAGGATGAAACTGCGCATTTCCTGATTGTATGGTTTCCCCCAGCGTCCCTCCCGGTGGGGAGTGCTGGCCTTGACCCTTTACTAATTCCGCACAAAGAGAAATGTCTGCCTATTCTGCCCCTAATCCACCTTTGTCATTTCCCGGTCCTGGTCTCCCATCTTGACTGGCTCTTGGAAACCTCGGTGCTGTTGGCGACCACCACCCTGATGGGTTCCATTGTCCCTTCCTCTGTTTTATCCAGCTCCCATCGTCCCCCTTCCGCACATCCCCAGCACCCACTGACAAACCTCCTGGATTCCTGGCCTCCCAATGACCTGACCTCCCCAATTCCAATACCTTTCGCACACTGGTTAAGTCCAAGTTGGGCTGCCTGCGTCTAATGTGAGAGAAGAACAGACTTGGACCCTTGGGTCTCTGGCATATAAGTTGAGCCTTCTTCCTAATTATGCAAATGAGAGTCTGTCCCCTGCTTGCCAGAGAGGAAATGGCCATGAGCTGACCCTGGGGCTGGCTGAGATCCAGTGGGCCAGAAGCTCCAACTTGGGGGTAGGTGGAGTTATAAAGAACGGGAGACACATTTCTTGTACAAGTAAGGCTCAGACTGAGGAGGCAGAGCTTGGTGACAGCTCCTCTTCGCCTCATTCTACCGTCCCTTGGTGACCACAGCTGACATCTCCATTCAGGAGAGCGCCACCCCCTACCAGCCTCCTCTACTGCTCCTCCTGCGTCCTCAGATTCCAGCACTGAAAAAGTTGTCACCTGGAAGGGACCTTCATGTTATAAATGAAGAAGCCGAGGGCCAGGAGGGTCAGGGACACGACGACGGGACCGAGTCCTAGGCTGGCGGGCTCCCACTCTGAGGTATCACAGATCCCCCGCCCAGACCCATGGGGCATTTGCACATGGCAAACCTGATCACGTGCCATCAGATGAATCGGGTGGGCTACAGGGCATCCTCTGTAGTGAGGATTAATCAGTTTCAGATAAGCACTAAATTGTGAGGCTGGGAGATTGCTTTGTTCACTCAGAACACGCATTGCCTCAGACACCTAGAGGCTACAGGGCCCACAGTGGGCCAGACGCAGCAGCTTTGCTAAGGTGATGTGTTGTGTGTAAAAGCTATTTCTATGTATACAAAATATGGAGGAGTTCCCACAATTATGTAAGGAATGTCAGAATAAACAATCTCTTTGGGCATGTTAAGGGGACACAAACACAACAACTTGGACAACAGTAAATTTAGGTTCAAGTAACCCAGATGTTTGACTCTCTGTGTATGTATGTATCTATCCATCCATCCTTCTATCCATCCATCCATCCATCTATCCATCCATCCGTCCACCCATCCTTCTATCGTCCATTCATCCACCTATCCATGCATCCATCCATCCCCTACCTACTTACATATGTGTGTGTGTGTGTGTGTGTATCTCCATCCATCCACCCGTCCATCCAGCCACTTATCTATCCATCCATCCACCTATCCATCCATCCACTTATCTATCCATCTATCCATCCACAAATCCATCCATCCATCCACGCATCCATTCGTCCCTCCAACTACCCACCCACCTATCCATCCATCTATCCTTTCATCCATCCACCATCCTTCCATCATCCATCTATCCATCCATCCATCTACCTATCTATCCATCCATCTACCTATCTATCCATCCATTCATTCATCCAACCATCCCTCCACCTATCCATCCATTCATCCATCCACCCATCCCTCCGCCTATCCATCCACTCATCTAACCAACCATCTACCCATCAATCCCCTAACTATATATATATATGTGTGTGTGTATCCATCCACCCACCCATCCATCCACCGACCTATCTATCTATCCATCCATCCATTCTTTCATCCATCTACCCATCCTTTCATCCATCCACCCATCCATGCATCCATCCATCCCACCACCTATCCACCCATTCATTCATCCATCCATCAATCCATCCACCTATCCACCCATTCATCCAACCAACCATCCATCCATCCATCCATCCATCCATCCATCCATCCATCCACCCACCCACCTATCCATCCATCCATCTATCCACCCATTCATCCAACCATCCATCCATCTATCCCCTACCTATGTATGCATGTATATATGTATCTATCCATTCATCCACCTGGATCTGATGTGGTTCGTCCCTCCTGTGTCTTGCTAAGAAAACCCCAACTTGGCTTAAATATCTATCCCTCAAGGAGGTGATTCCGACCTCAGCTCAGGAGTAAACTCTTATGAGTCCAAGCCAACCACAGTGATTCCACTCCCTCCATAACTGACTGGTTTAGCAATAGCCACAGGACCCATTTCTGAACCACCCTCAGGGGAACCACACAAGTGCCCTGACAGCCGGACACGAGGGTGCTCATTTTAATAATTAGGAGGTGCCCCCACTTCTGCTGTATCACCTGCATGTTTGCAAACGCTCCCCCAGCTGCCATTTCCCTGTGTCCATGTCATAGTATTTTCATACCTACTGCTCAAGTGTTCCTGTTTCTCCCCTCTGTGGTATCTGGAGACACGAACTCCTTTCTAAATGCTGGGAACACCTGCTTGGTCCTGGAGATGTGTCTGCAGGACCAAAGCCAGTGGGATTACTTTCCTGCTGTGGGAACACAGGAAAGAGTCCTGGTCGAAACCAGAAGCTACTTAAGCCCAGTGACCCCGGCGCGCAGCCTTTCCAGGACTCTCCTGGAACCTCGACCCACCCATAACTCTGGTACTCATATTCTTGGGTTTATTTTGAGCAATAGAATTTGAATGCTGGAAAGTTCCCACATTTCCTTTAACGCCAGGTATTTCAGTTTGCTGGGTGAGAGATACAATTTGTTCTTTCTCAGCACCACTGTCCCTACAGTAGAGCATTGCGTAACGAAGCGCGAGAAGACAGGTTTCTGGGTACTTTGCATTTTGTGAAGGGGGACTCCAGGGTTTAAATGCAGACCTGCCTCAACTTGAACCCTAAGTGCTGTGAAAGCTACGGCAGGACTGCCTCCCTTCCACGTGCGAGGAGGTCCGTGGGTCCCCAGAACACCACACACGTGCTGCGGACAGAGCAGGGAGCTTTGGCAAGCCCCAGGGTGCTCGCCGTGGGCCACGCGCCACTCTGAGTCCGGCTGCATTAACCCACACGGTCAGCACAACCATCTTACGAAGTGGATGTTATTATTGGTCTCGTTTTAGAGATGAGGGAAACGAGGCCCAGAGAGGCTGAGTCACTTGTCCAAGGTCACACAGTATTAGGTGGCAGAACTGGAATCCACACCCAGGCTGGGGTTGACTTCGGAGGGAAAAGAAGTGCATCCAGGCATCGAATACAATGTACCTGGGAAGACATTATCACGGGAGTCACCCACAGAAATGAGCTGGCCCTCTCTCAGAAGCATGGACGGTGACTCTTCCTGCCTCTGATAGGATGAACTCCGAGGCCCTGGAAGTTCCCGCCAGCCGAGGACCTGACGGAGGACAGCAGCAGCCGCACAAGGAAGGCACCTCGAGAAGGCCGCCCAGAGAGGCACCACACCGAGCTGGGAGAGCAGCGACACGGGGCCACCAAAGCGGGCCCGGTCCCCACAGCCACCGCCAGAAGAGAATACTAGAGACAGCCCGGAGTTTCCTGGAGCCAGAAAGCAGAAGGGAGAGATGGGGGCGTGTGGCGCCTTGCCAAGGCAGGCAGGTGTCCTGAGCTGGTGGTGCTGAGGGCGGGACTGCAGGGGGTGCTTTGGGGACCAGCCAAAGCAGCGTGGGGTGTGTGGGCCTGTCCCTGTGCAACATGGAAGATGGGGCAGGCACCTCCCCGATAGGGATGGACCTCCTGGGGAAAGTTCCAGAGTCAGAACCGGGCATGATCCTTCTGGGTGGGTCCCCTACTCTGGGACTTGGGGATGGGGTGCGACTTCACCTCTACCACCGTGTGCCCCTGGTGAGCCCCCGGCTTCCTGTGTGCCTCTGTTTCCTCATCTCTACCATGGGAGTAGAAGGAAGAATCAGAGGGACACGCCTGGCCAG
Source organism: Potos flavus (assembly GCA_028534135.1). NCBI lineage: Eukaryota > Metazoa > Chordata > Mammalia > Carnivora > Procyonidae > Potos > Potos flavus. Next base: position 2,293,658 of record CM052888.1, on the reverse strand, counting down.
AGTCCCGGCATGGAGCACAGCATGCTTGTATCAAGTTTCCTAGAAGAAAGTTTTGTCCCTGCTCCTCCCTGCCCCCCACACATGATCTCCAGTGGGGAAACTGTTAATATTTCATGAGGTTGTGGTTAGGCCAAGATCTGCATTCCCAGCCAAGGAAATCAAATCTAAAAACCCCAGGGGAAGTCAGTTCAGAGGCACTGACAAGTCCATCTCTACCCTCCCGGGAGCTCGGTCTGCACGAGGACTCTCGGCGTTGGCTTTATGAGCGTCTCACCAGGTGACCGAGCCTCTGTGTGCAGGGGGCATGGGCCTATCAGTGGCATCGCTGCCCCCTTTGTGGAGGGGACAGGGGTGGCATCGTTTTCAATAAGCTCCGGATGATGCTGCTTGGAAGAGGTGGCCTGGGGTGGGCAGATAAACATGCAGGGGTGAGGACAGATCTCGGGGTGGGGGGTGGGGGAAAAAGTTGTCTGCCCCCCAGGGACTTCAGCTTCTCTGTTCTGCACTTTGCTTTTGCTTCAGAGCTCATCAAACGCAATGCCTGGGAAAACCTCTGGCTTACCGACCCTGACTGTCCCCACTTTGGCGATAACGAGACGGAGTTCTGGAAAGGGTGAGCCACCTTGCCCAGGATGGCGGCTAGCGGCTAGCTAGACGCAGCGTCAGATTCGCTCCTGAAAGTTGTCTGCAGATAGTTAGCAAAACCCTCAGCCCCCACCCCCAGGCGCAGGGGCCAAAGCTAACAGCTAGAAAGAAGCCTGACCCGAAACGGGTGAAATTAGTGCCAAACGGCCCTAGCGCCCACCTCTCCCCAAGTCCCTAAGGGCCCCTGGATACTGTGGACCGAAGCTGTCCCAACGGGAAGTCGGACAAGCAAACAAACAAACACCAGACATCTCCTTGAAATGATTTGGTGCCTACATTTGGATCAGATTGCCTGCCGGGTTCTGCATATGAAACAGGGCACACCTGTCTGAGCACTCCAAAGCAGGGGCCATCTCTGGCTCTCACACCTTCCCAGGGCTAGAGGAGGTAATTGCCGTCTCCCGGGTGCAAAAGTAAACAGGGGCGGGTCTTTCTTGCAAAGTACCTCGTTTAATTACACCAATAAGAACTTGAAAGCGGGCCTTGCCACGGAGGATTGGCCATGCCGATTTAGTCCACCTACAGAAACTAGACGGTCGCCAGCGGCTCCCTCATGATTTCAAGCCCACCAACACCCCAAGAGTTGTGCTTCGTGCCTGCACAATAATGAGAGCTGTGTGGTAACTAGTTACCCAAAGAATTTTTTTAAATGCAGAAATCCGAGTGTTAATCAGGAGATGACAGATTATGTTATAATTTCACACAGTTCTTCCTGCCTGGCCCCAGAGAAAGGAAGAGGTTGGTGCAAGGACTTCTAATTATTATTATTATATTTCGTTGTATCTTATCTAGTATTGTTCAGATGTAAGCAACAGCTACTTTGTAGGACTTCCAAGAAAATATCTTGAAGGGTTGATCAGCTGAGAAGGCTGCCTTCTGTCTTCTTCCATTACCACCACTTTATTTCTGCCTGGGATGTGGACCCAATGGATGGGGCTACAGCAGCCTCTTTGGGCCATGAGACCTCGGAAAAAAAAAAAAAAAAAGTCTTGCCCAGTGGATAAGAAAGACTCTGAACACCTTCATGGAGCTAACAGCCAGAGCCCCCATCTTTTGGACTTTTATTCTAATGGGAAAAGCAATAATATTCCAAAAAAACCTACTTGAGTTTAAATTCCAACCCTGCTACCTCTTACTATTGTTGCCATTAGCCACAGGCAAGTCATTTTAAATTCTTCTTTGCCTTAGTTTCCTTGTCTAAAATACTGGGATAATAATATTACTGACCTCACAGGATTGTTATGAGGATTAGACCCATATCCACATGTAAGTAAGAGTAAAAGCTGTATACACACGTTTTAAAAAAATTCAGCAACTCCCAGCAGTGGTGACCTGCAGAGACCATCAGTAGCCCCTGTTTCTTAGACTCCAGCACTTTCCTGGGGTTTTTTTCTTCTTCATTTTTTCCTGAGTTTGTCTTTCCATCTTTATGGCTGGTTGTTGAGTTATGAAATACAGTGAATTCCCTTTCCCTAAGTCGACCATGAGCACAGAATTCTATCCAACACAGCCCTCCAGCCACTGCAGACATTCAGGGCTGCCAAGACCAAGACTATGAATCCTGCCTCAGCCGTTGTCAGGATGGGTGAGCCCACGCTCGGAACCTTATTCGTGAATTTGTGGAAGATTTAGATCAATTCATCACGAAGCCTGGTCTGGCTGAGCAGGCCTGCCGTCACTACCCAGGTCAGAGTGAGTGCCCCTGAGACAGGCCACACTGCCTCTCATGTAGGGTCTACCCCACTGGGACCCCCTCTCCAACCGCCAGCTGAAGTTCCTTCTTATAACATCCCTGCTTTGTCTGTTAGTGAGAGCGGCGGGCCGGGTCTCCTCTTGCTGAGAACCAAGCCCTTCCGGCAACTCGAGGATCTGGAGCTGGGCAATGTCCAGGGGGGGCACTTCTAGGACATTCCCCGAATCTCACAAGGGGCGGTCCTAATTGTGGAAGTCGCCATGAGTCTGCGGGTCCTTCACTTTTGTTTACTTCTTGGGAGCATCTTCCATGGAGGGCTGGTCTGGGAGAGCCTTGGTGCCTGAGAAAGGCAGCCAGATTTCCTGGGGACTGTTTTAATTTTGGATCCTGCCCAAGAAATGCAGAGACAGGATTTAAATGAAGTTTGTTTGGTTGATGATCCCAGGAAACATTATGGGTGAGTGGGGAAGGGAGATGGGGGCAGAGAGCAGCTTGCAGAGGGCGGGTCATCGGGCCATCTAGCACCAAAGGGCCACTGAGCTCAGCCCTGCTATGGAGATTCTAGGAGCCAGTGCTCACTTACCCCTGCAGAGGCAGCAGGGGCATTTATCAAAGGCTTCTGGAGCAGGGAGAGTGGGAAAGGGAGAGATTGAACTCCCAGGATTTTTCAGGACTGCTGTGCAGGCGGCAAAGACCAGAGGCAGCCCCAGGCAAAGGAAAGCGGTGGTGGGGGGAGTTGTTGGAAGCTGGGCAGACACACCCTGCCATGGGGAGGGTGAAGGGGTCCAGGGAGGTGGTGCGCCCACATGCCACGGATGCTTAGAAATATTTTCTATAATAAATGCACACTTTTCCAACAGAAGGAGCAACACAGTGCACCCTCCCGAGATGGCCACAAGCATATCTCCCATCCCCCATGCTCTTCCCCGGGCAGCCTTGCTTCCTTCTCAGGGAGAGGTCAGGCCTGTGTTCCCTCCCCTTGGATCGGTGGCTGTGGGATCACTTCGTTCGGTACAGTGGCAATGCTGCTGGGGGGCTCCGCAGGCAGCTCCTGCTGGGTCCTCGCGGGACACTGGCTCTGGGGGGCGCTGGCTGCCACATTAGACAGCCAACACCAAGACCACTGTGCTAGAGGGGCTGCGGTGAGCACTCCAGTCCACAGCTCAGCGCTGGCAGGCGGCTGTCAGTGTGCCACCGTGAACGTCCCACCCAGCATCTGACCCCAAACAATGAGACACCCCTACTGAGAGACCCCCGGCTGAGCCCTTGCTGCCTTCCTGACCCACAGAACCCTCAACAAGACAATACGGTTGTCTTAGCTATTAAGTTTTGGGTAATTTGTTACGAAGCGAGAATAAGCAGAACAGAAGGAATAGCCCCACAGCCCATGGTCACTGTGTGACCGCTGCAAACATAAGGCGCTCACCTAGGATATTCCACTGGCTGGGGCTCATGGTAATTACCCCACGGCTTCAAGACAATCTCAGCTCTGAATTCTCACTTCCAAAGAGTGGTGTACTTCATCTGCATCTAAAGGGGGGTGCCTATGACTCAATTTGTGTCTTCCAACTACTCGTGGGAACCTCTGGCCAGCTCCCCTCCCCCCCGGGGGGGGAAAGGCCCCAACCACAGCCAGCAATTCAGGGAGAGCCCTCTGAAATGCCAGACTCCCTGTCTGCGTAGAGACAAAAAGGTCCCCCTGCGGGCAGGGCCACACCTCTCACAGAAGCTTAGGGGCTGCAGGTTCAAGCAGACGGGTGGGAGCTCGGGTCCTGTGTGCCATGAAGCCGCATGGTGGCGATGATGTCATCCACTCCAACGGTTCTTACCTTGGGTTCAGCCCAAGCTGCATAGACTTGGCCAAGAGCTAACTAACCCTATCCGCTAAGTCAGCCTCCTAGGGTCTCTAGTCGTTATTTAAAAACTGTTACCCACTCCAACCGCTAGGGGATGGGGGAGCAGGGGACAGGTCTTATGAGAAAGCAGGATCCCCTCCCTGGAGCCCATTTTTAAAGGTCTGGCTACATCAAGGGCAAGGCCAGTGCAGAGACTCTGGGGCGTGGCATGGGGGTGGGGACTGACTGTACTTCGTCGGCTTGTCGTGAAATCCGCGGGGATAAGACAGGGGATGAGCACAATTCTCAGCATCTAGCACAAGTCATCGTGTTGCGGCACTAGCCCGTGTCCCACGGAAAGGCACCGGCTCTTTCCTTTCAACCCACAGCTGGGAAGGACAGGCCCTGGCCCTGGGGCTCCCTGCCCACTGGCTTCAGGCCTCGGTTTCCCCACTTGTGAAATGGAGGCCCCTGGCCGCTGCCTCATGGGGACTGCCTGGGGTGATGTGGGAAAGGGGCCGGGAACTGGCATTCTTAGGTGGGCTTAGATCACACCCCTGAGCCCAACTGTGCAGCTTCCAGGGACCTGGAGGACGTGGCGCCCTCCGTCACCTCGGGCCTTCTTCCCAGCTGGGTGTCAGGGCTGCAGGAGCCGTGGCTGAAGCCGCACGCCCCGCACGGGCCAGCGTCTGCTGACTGACTGAGGCCGGCCACTGCTCTTGGGTCGCCAGCTCCCGCCTCCTCCAATCCTGAGGTACAACACCTCGTCTGTTCCCTTCCCCACTTTACGTTTTTAGCTCCTTGCAGCTTCTAGAACCCACATCCCCTGTGCTCTGCATGTGGGCTCTTGCCTGGTTCCCCCACTCCGCCCCAGCGGAAACTCCGCCCCACCTGGAAACCCAGTGGAGAAAGAGTGCTCAGCCTCCCTCGACCCTTCGTGGGTGCGTGGATTTCCTCCTCCCCAGCTGGCTGGCCCCGCTCACCCTCCGCCTTGTGCAGGGATGCAGGGGTCACGGGGGCAGGCCTGGGAGCCCCTGCTCACCTGCGTGGGACTCGAAGCAAGTGACAACCTGGTGGAGCCCCACGGCGGGGACCGGAGCCCAGCGACACGGAGGCATTGGTTCCTTAGCTCTCTAGACCCTAGCAGCTTCATTCCGGACCGCGGCTCTAAGTGTCATTACTGGTTCTCCCAGAGCACTTTGTCCAGGACAGAAGACCCCAGACCCCACAGGGGACGATCGTGGGGATGAAGCTCTCCACCCAAGCCTGCAGGGCCAGTCTCTCTGGAGCTCGGAAGCTGCACTCTCGGGCTGTGTAGACAGCGATGTGATCCAGGCCGGCTCACTCAGCGGGAGGCACCTGCTACGTGCTGCCTGGGCCTCCGCCCGCCTCTGGCTGCGGATGCAGGGGTTCCAGCTCCCGTGGCTGAGCATCACCCGGGGCACAGGGTGGAAATCCAGCTCCTGGGCCACTCCGAGCTCATTCGCATGATTCGGCATCTTGGGAGCTGGAGTTGGCCGCGGGTGTTGACAGCGGCTTACCTGTTACAGGTGAGCTCGCCCTGTTTCCCGGGGAGTCTTTGCGGGGCTCCCGGGCCCATGGGGTGGAGAAGGAGATGAGGCGGGGGAGGGGGTGGCACGATGGAGAGCCGGAGCAGGTCACAGGGGGTGGGGGTGGGGGTGGGGAGCATGCCTTCTGCGGAACGTGGGCGCCAGAGGCCCTGAGGCGGGAGAGGGGGTGCTACAAGGACAGACCTAGGGGTTTGGAAGCACGTTCACCTCCCTCCCTTGCTAAGCTGGAGGGCTCTCACTCCCCTTTTCCTCTCCTGTTTTCCGGGTGGGTTTCTGCCTCCCTCCCTCTCCCCTTCCTCCCCACTTAGGTGCTCCTGGCCCTCGACTCAGACACATCGCCCAGTGCCCCCTGCACTCCCAGCATGATTCTCCTCACCCTTCTCCAAACTTCCCTCCGGCTCCCTCCACGGCCTCCCCTCCAGCCCACCCTTGAATTTCTCTGTCTCTTGGGGTCCCAGCACACTCTCTCTGCACTCCTCTCCCCTCTGGGCTCCTCACAGACAGCCCAGCTGCTCTGCCCCATCCCAAGGCACTCCTGCACCCCCTCCCATGCCCCCTGCCTGCCCCACAGAACCCCCTCCCAGTCCCCATGTATCCCCCGCCAGTGGGCTCTTGGGCCTAAGTCGGCCTCATAGGTGGAGGGGAAGGTCAGGACTTGCCCAGCCACCATACCAGATGGGCACCTGGAGACCCTTCCTAGGGCCATCAGGCTGCATGGGGACAGGGGAGCCCCAGGGGCCACTGCGACTGAGTGGGTTAGACCACCTCTGACCCAGCAAGATCACTGCCTGCTTCCCTTTGGAATAAAAAGAACGCGGTAGGGGGTTGGCCGGATTGAGCCTTGACTCAATCAGGGTCTGACCCTGTGATACTAAAAAAATTAAAGTAGAGGAGAGAAATTCCTAAGAAGAACAAGAGTTAAGATTACAGAGAACCCCATTTTCTCTGGAGCTGTCACTGGAAAGGGGGGCAAGATGGAGAAAGGGCCATTGTTTGGAGGACTTTGTGCTTCCCGTCAGAAAGAAAAAAGGCAGCAGCTCATCACGCAGAGGATTGCCCTCCAGGTTTGCTCTCCCGAAAAACCCTTCCCTGACTTTCCTTCCACTTGGTTCTGGGGGCCCTCCGGGGAGGGAAGGAGGCACTGCAGGCATCAGCGGTAACAGTGAGCATCCCCAGGGGGACCTGCTGGGTCACAGGTGGGGGTCCCCATGCTCCCACTATTGCAGCTCCCGGTGATTACAGGAAGGGACGATGGAGCCCCGCTGGGGACGATGCAGCCAGATTTCACATCACAGAGAACAGAAAGGGGGCACAGATTTTTCCTCACTGGGGTGGCCCCCTGCCTTCTCTGGTTTCTCTGAAATCCATTTACAGAGAGGACCAGGAAGGCCAGGTCCAGGGCAGACGGTGTAGAAATGCTCCACTTCGGTAAAGAAAAATCCTAATTCTGACTTGAGATCTCCTTGGAAAGGTATCTCTGGTGATGGGCAGTGTTTTGTTCTGGGTCGATGTGAGACCTGCAATCAAAGTCATTTTTCTCTGTGATGCTTGAAACTGGGATGATATTCACTGTTTTTGTAGTAAGAGGGACAAAAGAGTGATACTGCAAATATTATTTTTTTTTCAAGTAAAATAAACAAGGCCAGAACCTGGGTTGGGATGGACTTCAGGGTAAGCTGGGACGATACAGAACCTTCTGGCAGGGCCCATTTCCAGTCTCTGCCACTGTAAGGAGCCAGTGATGTGCCCACCTCGAAGGGTGGTTGCAAAACTGAGCTCGCGTAGCCCCCTCAGACCAATGCCGGGCCCACAGCGAGCAGTGAGCGTTAGCCCTACGGCTCTTGCCAGAATTTTCACCATTTCAATCCACAAGGCGCCCATGAGCTGAAATCGATTTCTATGCCCTTGCTTGGAGGCTGCCTTTGGTCTGAAGGCGTCCGCTGCCTCTTCCGTGGAGGAGCCTGGGCAGGAAGTGCTGCCGGCTCCCCTAAAACTCAGCCCTGCCGGCCTGGGTCTGCGACATCTGACAATCCCCTCTGGGGGGGGTGAGATGACCTCCTACCGACCTCAGACCTCCGCGATGTCTCTCCCGGCCAGCCAGTCCCCAGCTAAGCCACAAAACTCCCCGTCCTAGCAGCTTTGCTCTTGTCCCTTCCTTCTCCCCAGTGGAACCCATGCGGGACACAGGACTGGAATCGAGAGCCGCGTTCCCGAAATTGCATTGAATCACATGGACTTTGCCAAATAGGTCCTCCTCACCACTTCCCCGAAGCCACGCGCCCTGCAGTGCCCAAAGAGACGCGATGGGAATCGAATCGCACTCCCCTTCCCCCCCCCCCCCCAAGGCTGAGCCGCACAGAGGCGCTGGCTGTCCCCGCTCCAGCTCCACCGGCCTTTCCCGTCCCCCAGTCCCCCAGCCGTCTGGAGGGGAACTGGGGCAGCCCTGGGTTTTAAAGCCATTTTCTGCTCCAAGGCCACAAAGAATTATATCGTAGAAAAATAACAAAGGTGGGGGAAATGTTCAGCAATCAAATAAAGAAAGCAATTTGCAAAAATAGCACATGCACCATTCGTCCTGTTTTTTATAAGATCGAGAGAAAGTAAATCATAGTAACAGCCGTAGCTCATGCCTATGGGTGGGGATGCGATGCCAGGTGCTGCTTCTCACCGGTGTGTGTGTGTGATTTGCACAAGAAAACGCCCAAATGTCAAGAGTTGGTATCTCTTGGTGGTGGTATTTTAGCGTGTTTTCCCACCTCCCCTTTGCACTGTCTGTGTGTTTTCCCGATATTCTATAATAAACAGGGGATACTTTTGCGAACTGTTTCTATACATTCTTTTCTTACGAATCGTGCAAAGTCAGGTCAGGCGCCCTTTTCCCATGGAGAGACGAGGGCCATGGGTCTGGAAGCCCTGAAGGCAGAGGCTGGCCGGTGGGGCCCCGGCTCCCCCCCTTCCCGCTCGGCCAGCTGGATCCTGTCTGTTACCTCTGCAGGACCCCATCACTTCGGTCTGAGGATTTCCTGGAGTCGCTTAGCGGAGGTCTTCCCACATCCTAGATGATCAATACGTGATATTAAGTAATGCTTTTTCAAAAGGATGTTCCCCGACCTCCCTGGCCACATCAAAGTTCAACGAAAACCTTCCCCCACCTCTAAGACGCCTGTCTCTGGCACACTATCTGCTCTGCTGGAGGGTGGAGGGAAGGAGGGGACACGGGACACAGAGACCCTCTGGGACCAGGCCCTGAGCCAAATGCACCGCACGTCTGGTCCCATCTGGAAGGAGGGTGTGGGGTCCCCACGTTCCAAGTGAGAAGGCCAAGGTTCTGAGAAGCTCAAGCTGGTCCCCAAAGTCTTCCTTGTCACTCTTCCCGTTTCATTCCCCGTCTGTCTTAATGACAGAAAAATTCCGCTCAAAAAGCTACTCTATACTATCAAATAATTACACAGTTGTTGTTTTAACTAAATTGGTCAGCCAGTTTAATTAACCCGGCAGGCTGACAGCCCCCCACGCCAGGACTGCAGGCAGCCCCCGCTGATCCCACACGCCTGTATCTTAGCAAAACAGAGCTCTACCTTGGAGGGCAGGGGGCAGGGGGCTTGGTTTAAGAATGTTATCATTTCATTTAAGAAAAAAAGAAGAAGAAGACAGGCAAAACTGTTTGGTCAACAGTGAAATCAATTTATAAATGACCCTTCCCATGTGTCCTATAAACTCTTCCTACTCCAGATTCTGTGGATCTGGGTTTTGGGAACGTTTTGTTTAAAAAAAAAAAAAAATCATACATTAAGTAAAAAGAGGAAAACGTTTTGTCATCAACATTGTAGTGAAGTGTATATTTCCCATAAAATACGTGACTCCTCTCCATAAAACTGTTCCAGGAGCGTAAACGTGTGAGTTCCAAATGGGATCGCCGTCAGGCGGGGGGATCATGCGGGGCTTGTGGAAATGGGACCCAGCGACTGGGGAGTGCCTCGCTGACCTCCGGTACCTCACTGAGCCTTGCGGCAGGCAGGCGAGGGGAGGGGGGCGGAGACTAAACAAAGAGTTAGAGTGCTGAGTGACTTCTGCGGATCCCTCGGGTCCCTCGCTCAGTCCATCCCCCTCCCCATCTGCTCTCCCGAGGAACCTGAGGAACCCCGGGCAGATCCAGGGTCCTGCTGGCCGTTACAATTTGGGGCCAACAGCCTCACAGAGAAGATCTGGCGGCCAGAGTCCTGGGTTTGAATCCCAGCTCTGCCCCGATGACCTTGGACCAGACGTGGTGGCAGGGTCAGGACCAGAGGGGGGGTGAGGCAGGCACTCCTCTCGGGTACCACAGCGAAAGGGAAAGGGCACCAAAAACTCAGTCACAAAGAGAAATAGTAGTTCTATGTTTAAAAAAAAAAAAAAAAAGGCAAAACAAAATTAATGCAAAAACTCCATGATAAACCAAATATCAGAATTATAAAGAAAGACAGGATCCGACCCTATCTTTGCCTGAGACTTCCCCACTTGCCTCACCCTGATCCAGACCCTGTGTCCTGTCTCTGCGTAAAAATGTGATATTTTACTCAGTAGGGATTTATTTCTGCATTCATTTAGATCTTTCTTCTTGATGTCTGAGTTTTTCAGGGCTCCCTTCAATATTCTGTGCCTGAGGCCAGTGCCTCACTCCCCTCCCCTTGCTCCCTGCTCTGGGGGGAGCCTCACCTCTCTGAGCCCCCATGGGAGGGGTCTTGCTAGTGCCAGCCGGACTCCCAGGGGAGTGCAGCTGCGGAGCGAATGTCTGACCTCCAGACCAGGATGGTTGGCGCGTCCACATGCAAAGTACCGGGCCAAGTCCTAAGACACCCCTGTCCCCATCACCCTGAGCTAGCGGTGCCACTGGGCAGACCGGAGCAGGGCATAGGAGAAGGCTGTGAGTGGGGATCCACCCTGGACCGGCCAGGGCTCCGGAGGCCTTCCTGGAGGAGGCAACACTCTATTAGGCCAGAGAATTTGAAGAAGGGAAGAGACAGCGCCTGACTGAGACAACTCTGACACAATGATCGGCTTGAAGAAGTCTCCGGGAGCAACGCCTTATGTCGCCAGGGCAGATGTAGAGCTGTTACAAGGTTCTGGAAAATGGACACATCCCTCCCTTTGCAGCGGATTTCTTTTTCCTTTTTGGCTGGGGCGCACACACAGAGGCACCCCCGCAGTCGCCTCTCCCGCCCAGCGCCCAGAGGTGACGGCGGCCTCCCTGCCCCACGCTCCCTTCTCAGGTGCATTTGTTGGCCTGCCCTGTGTCCTCGGGTCGCCCTTTCCAGCCGCCTGTGGTCTCAGCTGGCGTCTGCTCCTCACCCACGTCTGCAAAGGCGCACTGAGCCCAGGCGTCCGCAGGTCACTCGGGCCTCATTTGCAGGGTCTCTAAGTCCTGAATTCTTCCACAGAATTCTTAAATCCTTCCTCAATCCCTCTTGCCTGGAAGCAAGCCCCCAAATCCAATCAATTAACGCAGCCTAGAAAGTCAATCCGCTTCAGTGAAAACTCGATGCTCCCCCCAATCACCCATCCCAAGGGGCTGGTGAAGCCAGCTATACATACGGCCAGGGCGGGAGCCCCGCGCAGACGCAAAACCGTCAAGGACAGTGTGCACGGACGTGAAAATATGCCCGCGACGCACGCTATTCGGTTGGAAAAATCGGGCTCCAGCCCAGCAGTCCGATGTGATTCCCCCAGCTTTTCACAGCCTGTGTTTACACACACAGAGGCCTGGGTGGGGAGGGCTGGGGGCCACCGAACACTGCCTGTGGTGACTTAGGATGCGAAATCGGGAGGGGACAATTTCTTAAAATGTCTTCTTTATATTTTTTGGCAATGGTTAGGTTTTCTACACAGCTGTTACTTTGTACCACCACTACCGAAAACCCAGCTAAGCTACTTGCATTTGGTATGGTTGGTGAAGAAGAAGAACCTGATTCTAGGGCAACACATAGAGACAGAAGGCAGATTCTGGGTGTCCGGGGCTGGGGGGAGGCAGGGGGGACAGAGAAACCGTTTGATGGGGATTGGGGTTCTTGGGGGGATAGACATGCTTCGGAACTAGATAGGGCTGGTAGCTGCAGAATGGTTCCCTTCATAGCACTTAGTTTTCCGTGATGTGAATTTCACCTCAATGAAAAAAGTGCTGCTTCTCTTTTGTGAAATAAGCTCCCTAATGAAGTTACCCCTCTGTCTTCGAGTTATGCAGCTGATGATTGACCTGGTTTGGACAGCGGCGATGCTGGTCAGACGACCGATTTCTGACTCCGTGTTTGTATAACCCGGAGGAACGGGATGATCAGTGTGTGGGACTCAGCTGGACGACGGCCGAGGTGCTGCGGGGCCCAGTGAAGCGTGTTCTGGAGCATGAGCCTTTCTGCGCATGGCCTTGGATCACCTTCTATCCCACGCAATCTTGACTTCTGAACACAAAGGTCTAGCCTGCCATCCACTAAAACTAGACCTTCTAGAACCTTCACTTCAGTTTAAAGAAAAAAAAGGTATTTCCTCTGTGTGTCTGTCTCTGTCTTTTCCATCCCTATTCACTGCATATGCTATCAGAGATGATTTATAGGAGACAAATATTATAGAGGAGGAAACTGTCAATGAAAACTATAGAATTTGGTAAAGAAGGGAAATAATTAGAACACATCCACTGAAGCCATGAACCCCCGCACAGCTGCCATCGTGGGTTGTAAACCTGAAATGCATGTGCACAGTGTGTTTACCTCCCCTGTGAGACCCCGGATCGAGCGCGACAGGCAGACACTGGGGGCCCGCAGACCCCTGCCAACACGGGTCCCAATCTCCAAAACCGATCCCTCTCTCCCTGGGCCCGCGCGTGCAGACACACACTCGCACAGGCCCTGCGGCGGGCTCGCTGCACATGTGTCCACACACGCGAGTCCGGGCCGGATGCGCGTATGTTTACCTCCGCGGTCAGGATCAGGAACAGCACTTGGGCCCCTCTCGGCCTGGGTGATTCTCACCCCTGGTCTGTCTGGGCGAACGTGCAGGGGGGGCCGGAGGCTCACGGGGGGGTTGGGAGATGCCAGAGAAAGGATGGCGGGGACGTGGCCCGCGAGGGGATGTCTCAATTCACGCAGAACCCCATTTACAGCCCATCCATTGTGGAGCTCCACACGTACAGCCTGTCCCCCTCTGTCCCTCCCCCTCCCCCTGAGCAGGTCCAGCTGGAAGGAGACAGCGCTCCGAGTTCAGTGGGCGCAGACGGGACTAAAGTAAACAGACTGGTCATCGGCAGGCAGTCAGCAGCCTCTGGACAGATGATCGGCGTTGAGCTGGTGGCGGACCACACACACGAAGCCCCCTCGGACCACACAGGCATCCGCCTGCCCGGCCTGCCTACGCCACACGCACACACAGGCTGGCCTCGCCCCACCGGCGCATTTCCCCCACGCCACAGGAGATTTGCAGAAGAGTCTAGAAACACCGCAGGGTAGCAGCCCCGTGGCTGACCCTGCTGCCCCCAGGGGCCCCTGCTGGAGCCCCCTCAGATCAGGTCACGCGATAGACACCCCTGGCTGGAAGAGGCCGACGGGCAGGGTCTCGGGGTCCCGCGCTCTGTGGGCCTCGAGGCCTCCGTCTCCCTCCCTGCGAGTTGGGGTGCTCACAGCAGCTGGTGGGTGGGGTGTATGGACCCTCGCCTCCCAGGGCCGAGGCCCCCCCACCCCTTGGGCCCCTGCACCGTGTTCCACTTATTCTCCTCCAGAAAGTAGCCCGCGACCCCCTGAGGCCTGCGCGTCGGCCAGGCCGCAGCCCCGAACACCGGCCGTCCTTCCCAGAGGCAGCCCCCACCTGGCGGTGACTTCTGCAGACCCAGAGGCCAGCCGGGACACGTGCGGCTGCGTCCCGAAAGCTCCCTGAGCGGGATACTCGCTAGAGCTGTCCCCCTCCAGCATGTTTGAAGAGCTCCTCCCCCTCCCGCGGAGCCCCCCCCAGCCCCCGTGGGCTGGCACGAGGTGAGCGGGGAGCCGAGGGACGCTCTCCAGGGACCCGCTGCTCCTCACTGCTGGGGCCCTGCTTTCAGACGCCCGCAGGGTGAGGCCCTGCTCCCCGCCCCCCCAGTCCATGCCGCCATCTCGAGGGGGCTCCTGAGTCCCTGCACACCTCTCTAATGAGGAGCGAGCCGAATAAAGCCGCTGCCCGCCGGCCACGGCAGGGCTGGCGGTGCTTTTGGCTGGAACGCGCCTTGGAAGGGGGCCCGTGTACTCAGACTCACCAGGCTTATCGAGCAGAGGTGTGGCCCCCAGGGCGGTGGAGGGGGTGCAGGCTGAGGAGGAGCGTCCGTCCCGGTGACACCTCGGACCCCCGCTCCGGGGTGGGGTGTGTGGCCCCAGGCCGCCCACGGCACCATCTGCAGGCTTCGCTCCGCGCCCCGCGCGGCCGGCGGCTGACCGGGGCCATCTGTCTTCATTACGCGGGTTTATTTGGGGAGGCGAGCAATGGGGGGCTGTCATGGCTGAGAGAAGGCTTGATCTATTGGCAGACATGCTTTGAAGCCCTCTTCAGGGTTGCAGCTCCGCAGATCAGAGCGAGGCGGATGGCAGCCCTGGGCACGTCCCCGTGGAACGGGGGCTTTCAGTCCCGGGGCTCTGGGAGCGGCCCTCCTGGGGAGAACTGGGTGTGAGCCGAGCCTTTGAACTTTGCACTGCTGCTCTCTTGGCCTCCGCCCACCACTCAGTCCACTTTCTTTTTTTGAGGTCCGGTGCATTTTTAATGATCCAGTCCATTACTAAGAGGGGTCATCGGCCCAGCCTCGAGGACGCAATGCCGAACACCAAGGACAGAAGCCTCGTGATCTGGAGGGGGAAGCAGACAAGAGGCAGAGAGGGAAATGAGATTCTCAGAGAGCGGGGAGAACAGCAGGACAACTAGACAGGATAATGGGGTGGAGATGCCGGGAGGCTGGGCGGGCATCTTCCCGGCCAGCGCGCAGCGGTCCTGGCCCGGGGCTCCATCTGGATTTAGATCTCAGAAACCACCCAGTGATCCAGTGAGAATCCGTTCTCCGTTACTCTGGGTCATCCTTCAAGGCCCAGCTCCCTGGTACGCCAGCCCTCAGTGTCCTCGTCTGGAAGATGGGCTGATAAATGTACACAACTCCCGAGGCTGCCCCCTGAGGACCGCGTGAAGTCCCACGCCCCAGGGAGACCTGGAGAGCTGGCCGCAGTAGCCGTCCCTGGGGGGGGAGCTCCACGTCCAGTCCGCGCCGGGGATGAAGGCGCGCTGGAGAAGCTCGGCCCCCTTGGGCAGGGAGGAACAGCGCCGCCCGGTCCCGTCCCTGCCACCACCTCTCCCTGCTCCTTGGGATGGTGTTACATTATTAGTGAATAGCCCTAAATGTAAGGAAGGCTTCCCACGGGGGGGGAGGGTCCCTGAAATATTAGCATTAACAGAGCACTGACCTGGCTGGAGGGGAGGGGATACCTTTGGGGAGACGGGGGGGGGGGGGGGGGAATGGTTACTGATTTCATTCCAGTGCCTAAGGGCACTCGACCTTCCCTTTGAGATTTCCTTTGGGGCTGAGATCCAGGCTCGGTCCCACATGAGGGGGTGACCGAGGCAGGTAGAATGTTAGGTATACTGTCCCTGCACGCATCCGTGAAATGGGTCTGACAGCCCTAACAGCAGGAGGACGGTGAAGACTGAATTTTAAAAGTCGGAAGCATGTGCCCAATACACAACGGGTGAGCAGTAAATCTACATTCTCCCTTTCCTTCCCTTTCCCCCTCTTTCCTTCCTCCGGGTCCCCCCGTCGCCCACATTTCCCTTTTTAAAAGACCAAGAAAATGTGCAGCAGAGTCCCATAAACACGGGAGAAATAACCTGTGAGGACACTGGAAGCAACCACTTTAAACGGGGGGTTGGAGCCTGTGCCCTGAGCCCGGGGAAGCAGAGGCTCCGGACCGGAAGCAGAAACGAAGGCTCTGGACGCACGTTCCCACGGGCGGGCGTGCTCGAACCTGTGCCGCGCGTCTGCCCCAGGCAGGGCCGGGGGTGGAGGAGGAAGCACCAGCTTCCAGAAAGGAAAGTCCCTGTGTCTTTGGGATCAAGGGGGCAGCAACACTTGCCACCCACTGAGCGCCTCCGCGGGACCCGGCGCCTGGAGGTTTCTATGCCTCAGTTTACGGAGCCCTCCCGTTACGGGGGTCGTTCGCTGCTGCTGACCTGGGGCACAGAGAGGCCCCGACGCCCCGTCCCAGGGGCGCGCTGCCCGAGCCCGTGGTGCTCCAAGCCTGGAGGACCGGGCAGGAGGCTCTTCCACTTCCCACCAGATGTTTGCCCTGCACAGACGGCCGTGCACCAGGCTGGAAGGCAGACCCCAGCGTTCCCACCGGCGCGCGCGGGAATTCCATCTGCCTGGCAGGGCCCAGTGCAAGGATAACACAGACCCTCCTCTCCCGGCCGGCATGGGAGGCGTTTTGACTCCTGCTGAGAAACATGAAGGTCGTGACCCACCAGCTTCCCCAGCTGCCCTTTCCTCACCAGAGGAAAATCTGACAACAGACTTGTTATTTATGAAGCTAATGCAATCCAGAGGCTATCGGCACATGGGAGGGAGCAGGAGAGAGCTCAGGAGAGGGGTCCGGCCCCATAGAAGCCTGTTTCACTGGCTGCGTCGTGAGCAGGACGGCCGTTGGAGGGCGGGCGGGGAGAAGGCTCTCCACGGCTCTGAGGGACCGGCGATGCTCGGCAGGCCAGCACACACTCATCCCGGGGCCCCAGGGCCCAGATACCTTTCCACAGTGCAGCCTGGGAGGCATCCCGTGAGCACTCCCTGCTTAGTTCTCCTCTGGGAATCGTGCACACAGAGGGGAGGAGCTTCCCGGAGCCAGTGTTTCTGTGGGGCAAAGGTGGTCAGTGACTTCTCATGCCTTGTCGTTTTCATGCCCGGGCTCAAAGACTGGCTCTCCCTGGGAGAAGAGCTAAGTTGGTTGTTTTTTTTTAAGGTGATTTCTTTTTTTTTTTCCTCCTGGGAAGTTTATTCTTTCCAAGGACTCACTCATAGAATGAACATCAAAGAATGACTTAACAGAGAGATGCTATTTTGTCTATGTTTCATTGACTAGAGGTGATAAGCAGGCACGGAAAGACACAGACATTGTGTCACACAGACCTGGTATGACCCCGGCCCCTCCATTCACTGGGCCTGTGATCTTGGCTGGGTCACTTGATGTCCCCCTCACTAGTAAAAGGGGGATGGGGCCAGGACTTAGCCCCACACCGTGTGAGCTAATTAGAGATGAGAAGGCAGATGACCCAGGAGAGCCTGACAAGGGAGCAGGCTGCAAGTACTGGGGACTCTTTTATTGTCTCATCTCCATCTCCTCATCTCTAGCCAGACACCTCACGGCAAAGGGATCACACACACAGACGATGGAGCTCCAGGTCTGGGTTTGAATTCCTGCTTTGCCTCTTGCGGCTGTGTGACTTTGGACAAGTTACTCGACTTCTCTGTTTATCTCAGTTGGTTTCCACCTCTGTAAAATGGAGATAACCAATGGTAGCGCAGTGAGTTGATAATGCTTAGCACCGGGAGAGACCTTGGCTCAGAGTTAATTGGCATTTATTATTGTCATTACAGGGAGAACTGCTGTTCTCAAACCTTTGACTTAGAATCACTTAAAAATTTTTATTACCCCAAAAAAATTACATTAAAAATACTTATTACACAAAAAATATTTATTACATGGTAAAATAATAATAATAATAAAGGAAACCGTATCGAACTTCTATTCTGATAAATCCTACTTTAAGGTGCTTTTGTAATATGTGGTTTTGGCGTCTTTTGTCACAAAGCAGCCCCTCGAGCTGCTCGTCTTGGAAACACAGGGGTTTGCGGAACAGGCTGCACGTGTCCTGGGTGAGCGGCCCCCCAGTTGGCGAGGGTTCCCGTACATCTCTGCGATGGCACAGGACGGGTGCCTGTGCGCGTGCGGGTGC